>OY992882.1:65148345-65330845 GCA_963921405.1 Cepaea hortensis
TTAAGCAGTAAGTAAATACATGCGCAAACAGTAAACAAGCCGGGGGTTATATTTCCTACAAAAGCTCAGATAACCTAGTCACTCATGTTAAGTCTTCCTACACAATTAGTGTGCTTCACCTTCTGTCTTTTGTCTCCAGAGAAAATCTCAGTCTCTTCTATCGAGATCCTCACTTTAGACCTTCTTTAAGAGCCAAAATTCACAGAGACTGTCGGCTAACTCTTGGGTAAGGATTTTCTGCATATTATAGTTAGAAACTCCCAAAGGCCTGTGAGTTTGACACTATGGCTAAATTGGGAATTCAAAGATGTTAAACTGAAGGAAGAACTGTTGTGCAAGAAATATGTACATTTGGACAATTTCAATCAACTATAGATCAATGAAAAAGAGAAAAAGAGAAAAAGAGAAAAAGAGTGTTGAGATGCTACATTGAACCTGTACTTTTGTATGGATGTGAAGCGTGGACAATGAGCAGTTAGGCTGAAAAACATCTGATGGCTGTAGAGATGTGGTTTCTGAGGAAAATGCAAAGAATACCATGGACAGCCAGAAAGACCAATGAACAAGTCCTTCAAGAAACAAATGAAGATCGTAAGTTGATTAGAGAAATTAGACGTAGACAGTCAAAATTTTTTGGGCATGTTATGAGAAGAAATGGATTGGAGAATTTGGTGACAACTGGTAAGATCGAGGGGAACAGACCAAGGGGAAGACCTAGAAGCAAGTACCTGGATGGCTTGGCCTTGCGGCATGGTCGAGACAGAAACACGGAGCTGATCCACGACTCTGGTGATCGAGTGAGATGGCAGAACATGACCGCCCACGCTTACCGGCATGGCACATGATGGATGGATAGATCAATGAGAAGAATGTGGAGAAGTTGGCGGAGGATTACAGGAAGATGTTATTTGAAAAGTTAGAGTTCAAAGCACACAGGCTGTTATGGCACAGGACAGAGGGAGAACTGAAGGAGAATTGCAGTGCCTTTGTCTTGACAACAAGTAGTCTGATTATGCAGGTCATAGTAAAGTAAGTAAAGCAATTCATGGCTGGAGACAGGACTTTCACCCAGACATGCTTTTTCGGTGACTCAATGAGTATGCTCAGAATGATTGAGATGGGCTTGAAGACAGTGGGTAGAGTCTTCGAGGCGGTCAGGGCTGACAAAAATCAGCTTCATTTTTGTTAGAAAAAAAGAAAAGAACACATTTTTGCTAGAACAGGCAAGTGTAAGAGGAACCGAACAAGCTGATACGTGTGTGGGCAAGGCTACTATAGAAAGCGGATGAGCAATGGGCTGGACTGAAATACTGAATTCCCTAAGAGTCAGGGCAATTAAATTAAGTGACGAGTGTGAATCTGCAACCATGACCAGATTGCAAGAACGTCAAGTCAAAAGAGCAAAGCAAGTCAAGAGCGGTATGCAGAGGGCCAAAGAAGAATAGTAAACCAACACAGAACTGGTGTGGTCAACTGTTACACGCTCATGGAGATTCTAAGGAGGGCTCCAACAAATTATGGTCTGAATTTTTTAATGTAAAGTGAGGATGATCTAAGAACAAAGGACAAATATCACATGTAAACAAAACTAAATGTGTGAGAACAAAATAGGCAGATAAAATAGGAGAAGAAACTGAGATTGGAGAGAGACATGAAACTACTGTGGAGTTAACCATAGTTTAGTTTAGTCGATGGATCAGCATCATGGCACACGGGTGCAACCCATAAGTGCTCTGTTTTCTTCCTAACTCAGATCTGAGTCTGGAGAAACTCAGCTCAGTGCACAAACTTCGTAGCACCGGCGAGGATCCTGAAAATACTTTGGGTGGATTTTTAACTCGAAATTTTGCCCGGGCAGCGCCGTTGGCTACTCTTTTTTTATTTCCAACTGCCAAGGGATTTTTTACGTGCACAACAATACACACGGGCGTCCGATCTCACTACCCAGAGACTCGGGGAAATTTTATTACTAGAAGTCCACGTGAAATAATCCTGGTCATCGCCGGGGCTTGAACCCGGGACCTCCAGCACTCGAGGCGGACACCATACCTTGAGACCACGCAGCCCCCTGAGTTAACCATATACATGTCAAACTAAAAAATACATACAGAAAAAAAAAAAACCAGCTATAACACACAGGAAAAAAAGCCAGACATGGTAGAAAAACAAAACTCGGGTTAAGAAACAGGTTTAACAATTAAAATGAGATACAGGTAATGATCAGGGGAGATAGGCATGTATATAAATGGTTATTTCACCACCATGCATTCCATTTTACAAAAAGGAATCAGCTATCTTTAACCCTTTTAGGACGGAACAACATTGGGCCAAATTTAGCTTTCCCTCTGAAGAAGACGGAGTCATTTTTTTAGAGTACAGAAGAAGTCGCTGACGCTATGAAATATATGAAGAAAGGAAAAACGGCTGGGCCAGATGAAATCACAATAGAAGAATTAGAAGTATTGGGAGAATTTGGAGTAGATATATTAACCAAAATGTTGAATGATATTTACAGTAGTGGATATGCTGAAATCTGTATTTATAGCTATACCAAAAAGACCAGGAGCAATTGATTGTGAAGATTTTCGTACAATTAACCTTATAAACCATATCACTAAGCTTCAACTCAGAATCATAATGAGAAGAACCAAAAAGAAAATAAAAATGGAAATTAGTGAAGAACAGTATGGATTTGTGGAAGGAAAGGGCACAAACAATGCAATTTATACACTACGGACACTAATAGAAAGGTCAATAGAGAAACAGAGAGACATATATTTGTGCTTCATAGATTATACTAAGGCATTTGATAAAGTAAAACATGGTGAACTGATTAAAATGTTGGAAGATATCAACATTGATGGAAAAGATTTAAGAATAATAAAGAATGTTTACTGGAACCAAGTAGCAGCAATGAAAATGGGAAATAAAGAGGGTAGTTACGAACAGATAAAGCTAGGAGTACGACAGGGGTGTGTCTTGTCACCAGATCTTTTCTCCCTGTATAGCGAAGTAATAATGAGAGAGATCAAAGAGATGCCAGGAATACTAGTTGGAGGTCATAATATAAATAATATACGCTATGCAGATGACACAGTATTGGTGGCGGATAATTCAACAGACCTACAACATTTATTAGACGTTGTAGTAACAGAGAGTGCAAGGAAAGGACTCTCCTTGAATATCAAGAAAACAGTAACAATGGTAATATCAAAGAAAATGGTGACACCAAAATGTGACATAGAAATAGAAGGAAAAATCCTTAACCAAGTGGATAATTTTAGATACCTAGGGGCATTTATAACATCAGATGGAAGATGTACAACAGAGATTAGGAGCAGAATAGGGCAGGCAAAGGCCGCATTTCAGAAAATGAAGAGTATCTTATGCAATAAGTCACTGTCACTGAATGTAAGAAAGAGAGTGCTGAAATGCTATGTAGAACCAGTTTTTCTGTATGGCAGTGAATCTTGGAATGTAAATGAACAAATTAAGAAGAAATTAGAAGCAACAGAGATGTGGTTCCTGAGACGAATGTTGCGAATTCCTTGGACTGCCAGAGTAACTAACGACGACTGCCTGAAACAGGCTAATGAAACTAGAACATTATATACAACAATAAGACAGAGACAAACATCTTTCTTTGGTCACGTGATGAGAAGAGAGGCATTGGAGAACATCGTAACAACTGGAAAGATCGAGGGGAAGAGAGGCAGAGGCAGACCAAGAGAAATGATGCTGGATGGATTGAGACGGTGGCATAGAGGAATATCAGCAGCAGAGTTGATCCAGAAAACCAAAGACCGAGATCTGTGGAGAGCCATGAACGCCTACGCCAGCCGGCACGGCACTTGATGATGATGACAGAAATGACTGAAGTGACAATTTTGAAAATTCAAAAAAAAATATTAGAACCCCATATATGTATATAAAAGTATATATATTCTTGAAGAGGATATAATAAAGTTTATTTCTGTGTATGATTGAAGTTGTTTTGTTCATGTTTATGCAAATTTGGTGACCTCATTTGCATTTTGCATTTGCATTTTGTGAAAAATAAAATATTTCATACCTTTAAGTATGAATTGGTACTAAATATTAAACAACAATGGTACTCACCTAAAATTTCCTCATTGAATACCTACACCACTTTAGAATAATTTTAAACACTTATGGTTAAAACAAAACAACAACCATGAAGTCCCTTTTGACATTTGTAATAGGTGGGCTATCATCTGATGGCATGTGTTTTGGTCCAGACATCCATGAATGGATACAGATAAACACGATCCTCTTTATTCCCAATACACTTTAAAACCACGGGGACACGAGGTCAAAATCGGCATGGATACTTTCTGTATCACTACAGTCCTGAACTGTCAAAATCGCTACTATCAGAGCTAATCAATGCTAGCACGTCTTTGTGTTCAAAGCTGGCCATTTAAAACATCAAAAATCAACAAAAAACTGGGTTACCGAGCAAAAAAATCACAAAATAATATCCACTTGTTTGAATCACGCACACCAAACGGCCATTTGCAAGTAAAATGGCTGAGGATTGCAAGGAAGCATTTGATTGGTCTGTACTATTAAAAGCAAACCAATCAAAGCCGTTCTTACAAGCACGGCCGATCAGATCGGCCGTCCGTCGTCTTCAATAGTCATGTGACGTCACGAGATGGCCGATTTTTCAGCCGAGCCGGAGTAAAAGGGTTAAGAAGATGGTGTGCACATGTGCATATATGTGTGTGAGTATGAGTGCACTCACACTGTGTTTTTTTTTTTAAATAACAGAACAATGTGAATAACAAAGACACAAACAATGGATTGCACGATTTATTGCCTGGCATATTTCGCTGCATCTCGTCAGGTACATACTGCAGAATTCACACAACATAAAGTAAAATAACTAGATAAATCCTTCAAGCTGAAATATACACATGTTCACACAGTAATGTCAATTGTCTACCATGGTAATTTTAAACTGACTAACATGTCTTTCTGTTTGCACAAAGCTGGCTTGTGTAAATTAATCATTATGGCAAACTTTAACAAGCGAGTATTTTGTGTGTTAAACAACATGCGAAAGGCACTGTTTCTATCAATCACATGGCCGCTTTAAAGCATATGCCTAGCAAATTATGAAGTGGGAAGTTTCCGGTGTGTTGGCCCCACAAGGTTCCCCTCACCTGTGTGTGGTATCTTGTCAACCCTTTGAAGTATGTGTTCCGCAACTCTTTTGTTCAGCTGCCAGGTTAACTGGATGAATACCTTGAGTTTAGGGACTGTAGTTTTGTCTGGTTTTGGTTTGGGCTGTTGGCAGTCGCGGAACACATACCTCAATGGGTTGACAAGATACTACACACAGGCAAAGGGAGCCTAGTGAGGCCGACACACTGGAAGCTTCTTGCTTCATCAAGTGCTAGGCATATGCTCAAAAGCGGTCATGTGATTGATAGAGACAGTGCTTTTTGTGTTAAGGCGATGTGCGGCAGTAAAAACATCGATTTTTGGTCAATTTGGATATTTTTGGAATAGTTCATTTTTAGACACCTTATCATGTCTTCTATCAAACTGTTATTTTAATGAAATATTCATATTTTACTGAATACACCCTAGGTGTCAAATTGTCTACTTATTGAAAATTATTGCGATTTTTCAAACCCTAGCAACGATATCTCGGGAACATGCTACACGCATGTGTCAGCTATCATTGGAAAGGTCATGATCTTCCGTAACTGTTTGTGAAACTCCGAGTTCGTCTAATCGGAAACTTTTCTGTGTATGACGGTTTTTTCCGTATCTATCATCGTCCGGAAACCGTAAGCAATCCGCGTTCGCCGATCGCTGAAACTGATCACGTGGGTTTCCAAAATGGCGGCTTTGCGTTGTTTACACCTCACGACGTGCTGAACGTTCATTGTTGACGACAGATTGACATGCATTGAAATATGCCTCATTCTAAGAAATTTAACATCCAGTCATCTACTCAACGTAAGAAATCTCTCAGACTACACCTCGCAAATGCTCGTAAGCAGTGAAAAGCCTATCAGAACCTCGTAAATGGTACAGACAATTCTACTAAAGTGCACATGCCACTTCTTCCAAATCCAAGTGTTTTGACAGTGAATCCGAATGAATCAGTGCTATCGTGTTCTTCTCAAAGTTGTGGAAGTGATTCTTTTATTACCCAAAGCCAATTTAAAAGAGATATGTATAAATACACGACATCCACTAGCAGCAAGTATGCTTCTGGTGACGACAATGGATATCAAAAACGGGAACAAAGAGCAATAGTTGATTGTTCAGAAATTGAGGCAATAATCAAAATGTTATGTTGTCCAGTTTGTAAAAATGCTAGTCTTATTTTGAAAACTGACAGCAAGAAAGCCAAGGGATTAGCTGTGTATGCAGAGGTTTACTGCTCTTGTTGTGAAGAAGTAGTTTGTGGAAGATACCTATATGCAAGAAGTAATGATGGGGATAGATCTTTTGCTGTCAACAGCCAGTCAGTATATTCAGCATTAGTTTGTGGGATGGGTGCAACAACATTCAATAATTTTTGTGAAAACATGAACCTGCAAGGTCTTCATCACAAAAAATTTCACAGCAAAGCGAATAAACTATATTCAAAGATAGAAGATCTGGAGGACACTGTTTTCTCTCAAACCGTAAAGTACGTTCGACAGGCTCATGCACAATAGTCAGGCATAACTCTACATGACAATGATGTGCTAGATATTAGTGTCAGCTTTGATGGCACTAGGCTGACTAGAGGCCACACATCCCACATTGGAGTTGGCTGTGCAGTGGATGTTCTTACAGGACTTTGCATAGATGCCCATGTTATGTCCACATATTGCCAGGTGTGTGAAACCACTGGTAAGACACTTTCCAGGGACAAACCAGATGAATTTGCAGCATGGAAGGCAGAACATCTTCTAAACTGTGATAACAATTTCACAGGATCTGCTGGAATGATGGAGGTGGAGGCTGCAAGGGTGCTGTGGCGACGGTCTGTGGCCCATCATAAACTTTGCTACACATCAATACTTTATGATGGTGACACCAAAACATTTGCGGAACTTACCAAGATCAAACCATATGGGGATGACATTCAGATAGACAAAGAGGAGTGTATCAACCATGTCAGTAAACGCCTTGGAACAGCACTCCGCAATGTTGTTGCTGACTGCCGAAAGCAAGGTGTGACCCTAGGAGGACGCAGTAAAGGTCAGCTTACACAAAATGCCATCCGTAGGCTGACAATTTATTACAATAGAGCCATACAAAACAACACAAGTGTAGAGTCCATGAGGAAAAGTGTTATGGCTTCACTGCATCACTGTTTTTCAACAGACAAAAGTCCACGTCATGAAATGTGCCCAAGTGGAGAGCAATCTTGGTGTTTTTTTCAATCCGCCCTGGCTAAGCATCAGGTCCCAGGTCCTCATGACAAGATGTTACACACATAGCTCAACCGTGACAAGCTTGAGAAATATCTGTTGCCAATTTATGAAAGGCTGTCTGACACTAAACTACTTAGTAGATGTGTGTCAGGACAAACTCAGAATTCAAATGAGTGTTTACACAGCTTGATATGGACTCGATGCACTAAAGACAACTTTGCCTCACGCAAGCGCGTTCAGTTTGCAGTTGTAACTGCAGCAAGAGAGTTCAACTTTGGAGCTGCTGCTGCCCAAGACACTGCCCAGTTTTATGGACTTTCTACAGGCCTGCATATGCAGAGATTAGGAACATTTAGGATGCAGAAGCAAGTAAGAAATAGTCTGAAGTACAAGAAGGACAAACAAAACTAAAAGACGCGACACTGTACAAGCGGCCAAACTGAAGAGACAAGGTGAGCTGCATGCCCTAGAGGGAGGTCCTGCATATTCAGGACTATTTTAACAGTCAGGTACAGTTTTAAATTGTTTTTCTGTGTAAAAGAGTGTATTAGTAATAAAGAACAAAAAAATAATTCGTTTTTCCCCGTTTTCTCATTTCGCCAGTTTTTTATACATAGGTACAATTTTTTTTAAACTATTCATTAGATTTTAATCAAACATTGCAGAGATATTCTTTATTATATCACTTACATTGTGAATAGAGCAATCTTGAAAATTAAGTTTTAGTTTTTGTGCTGCAGTAAAACATAAACAAAAAAATGTCATGAAAAATGTTATTAAAATTTTCAAATTATGAAGAAAAAAAACTGCAAAGAGATATAATTAACATTTTCTACTAAACTTGTAAAGGATCTATTTATTTACACATAAAACAAAGAATTTAGCCTGAACATTAAAAAATTAATGTTTTAAAGATACATTAAGAAATTCAATATGGCCGCTGTTTATCTTGGTGTCCACAGCAACCTTTAAGTGCAAAGTCAATTTGACAATATTTTATCTATCAGCAGTCTTGAATATCAAACTCTATACCATAACAGAACATAGAAATTAAGTATTATGGAATTAAATTTTTAGGGTTAGCATCGCCTTAAAGTTTGCTGAAGCCATGATGATTAATCTACACAAGCCAGCTTTGTGCAAACAGAAAGACATGTTAGTCAGTTTAAAATTACCGTAGTAGACAATTGACATTACTGTGCGAACATGTGTATATTTCAGCTTGTAGGATTTATCTAGTTATTTTACTTTATGTTTTGTGAATTCTGCAGTATGTACCTGACGAGATGCAGCAAAATATGTCAGGCAATAAATTGTGCAATCTATTGTTTGTGTCTTCGTTTTCAAATTCACTACGGGAAAACATTGTTTTGAACAGAACAATTGACACTTATTGCTGTAGTTAGCATTGGTTAATTATACCTATTTTCTTCTTTGAATACAGCTATTCCTGCAGCATGGTTAACCTCCCAACGAAAATCTCCTGTATACAAACATCTGCCTTCATGCCCCTCAAATAGAAACCTAAGAATATAATAACACTGTATTTAGTCTATATCAAAACACCTTTTGCTATGGTGAATACCATGCATATTTTTCTGTGGAATCTTGATTTACTTTAGTATTAATGTCAGGCAAACATCTGTCCTATACAGCATTAGCAAGTTTAGTTTTCAAAGGTGACTACAACAGAAAATAAAATCTGCATCAAGACAGGGATTTTTACAACTGACCTGGGCTCCCAACTCGACCCAGCCTAAAGTGGTTACCAAGAAATGTTCTGGCAAGCAATGATATATTGACCACATCACCAATCAAATGTTGATGATCTATCAAAATATGGGGCTGGCACTACATACTTGATACACCTCAATGCGTAGTAAAGGTACTGTTTGCTTATTTTACAATAGAAATATCATTCATTCATTGGCACCCTGCAGTCTTGACAGACGATAGTTTATTACATTGTGCTTCAAAAAGGCATAATAACTAAAACACATAGCATTAGTGAATGTGAATGATCAGGCCAATTCATGCTGTAAATGTTTGTCCACAATGGATGCATGTGAACACATGGTCATTTTCACCATCACGCACCATCTTATGTCTCATGCACTCAGTGTGTGACCTATTTGCAACCATTTTCTCCTTTGTCTTTATTCCATTTCTGATATTTGCCATCTGTGCGACACATTACACAGCGACTTGCTCCCATTGTGCATTATCAATGCCTGTATCAATCATGTCCTTCTTATACACATCTTTGTATCATAGTAGAGGCCGACCCCGAGATCTCTTACTGTAAAATTTTCAATTTTGCATCATCAAATAGTGCATTTACAAAACTACAATTGGAAAGCTAAACGCACATTCTTTGGCACATCAACAGTCAATGAGAAACACCTATGTTGTTTTTATCAAGACAAATAACGTATTCCCACAAGCGTATTTTCTTTAGTCAGGCAATATAATATTTTAAGGCGGATATTGCACTGGAGTGGAATGCAGACAAGACGTCATCTTGTTTTCAACATGGGAGAGATAGAATGATTGGTATAAGCGTGTTGCTGAATTATGCTTTAAGCAGTCTCGAAAACGGATTTCTAAGAACAAGTATGATGTTTGAATTTGGCTTCTGCTTTTATGGATGTCCCCTAGAGAGACTCTTGTTGACACAGGTAAGAGTGAAGGCCTATAATCATCGAGTGTATCAGTTTGTCTGTTGTGAAATAAGGATTAAAACACTTGCAGTTGGTAATTATTACTATATGGGGAATAGAGTATTCTTATGCCTCATTAAGTATATTAGTGAGTTCCGTCACCTGATGTAACCTATTCTGGAGGGATAATGAGTAGTTCCCTTGGGTAATAAAATATCACTGAATTGTATTCCTTTGCTTATCCAAATCCTAAGATTGAGGAAAAGAATTACAAAGATAATCTTTCTTTGATATTACCTTAATATCTTTTCCACAGATATATTTGTTTTTCATATATCGATGTGCTTGCCTCTTATATGATATAGATATTTATGTGTGTGGGAAAAAATATATTAATGTGTGTATAATGACCATGTCATAACTTTATGCGGCACTATAACCCAAAGAAGAAGAAATAGTTCTCAGGAGTTTGTGACAATGTCACTCGTAGCTGGAGCTATAACGATACAATAGACGAATGGGTTCATGAACAGAAGAAGAAGTGGTGCTTGGTGCACGAAAGGGATGAGACATGTCTTGCAGACATGATAGAGGGATGCCTATGTCAGGCTATATGTGTGGGACAGTGGTCCCATCAGATCATGAGAGTGCCAACACATGGCAGAGAAGGGTCTGGCTGGCCTATTCCTGTGAAGGCCTACTCCTGTGAAGTAGTCCCGGCATCTTTTCCTTCTCTCCCAATTATGTACGTGCACTTTTTCCAATTATTTTGTACATTGGTGTTGTATGTGTTATGTTGACAGATATGGATGGTGGTCTGGTTTTCCTATAATAGTTGGCAATTACGAATTGGGGATACCTATCTCCCATTTCTATTTTATCATACCACACTTACCCATCTGTAATTCACCAAAAAAAGATGTCCTTCGGTATTCTACCATAATCCATCCTCCCAACGTGTCCTATCCATCTAAGTCTACGAAGACTCAGCATGGAACAAACCGTCACACAACCTGATCTTTCCAATACTTCAGTATTTGTGATTTTTGTCTTGCCACTTAGTACCAAGTATTCATCGTAGACACTTCATATGAAAGCTGTTTAAATGTTTCTCTTTGTGTGAGTAAGTTGACAAGACTTCACTGCCATAAAGAAGAGTACTAAGGACACAGGCTTGCAGGCTTGATAGACAAGGACTTTTGTTTTGGTAGTAAGCTTCCTGTTCTCCCAGACTCTTTTTTGTTAACCTGTTCATTGTTGCTGCCTTACCAATCCTGATGTTGATTTCCTGATCTAGGAATAATTTGCTATTTACCTCTGATCCTAAATATCTAAAATGGTCTACTATCTCCTCTTGGACGTCATCAATAAAGATTGATGGTACCCCATGTGCACCTTGTGACATAATCTGTGTCTTCTTGCAGATAGTAGACAATGTAATTCTTCCTCAGAGTGGGTCATATTTGCGGCATCATCTGCAAACAGCAACTCTCTGATCAGTACGCTCCTAATTTTGGTCTTTGTCTTCAATCTCTGAGCATTGCCGCCATCTGAGCCTGAGTGAATGTATATGCCACCATCTTGATCATGAAAGGCTAGTATACAACCTTGCTCAACTCCTTGATTTCAAACTCTTCTGAAGTTGCACCATCAAACTTGATTATACCCTTCATGCCTGTGTGGAACGATTCCACAATGGACAGAAGAGTTGGTGGGCAGCCAATCTTCTTTAGAGCCTTGAACAGACCCTCATGACTGACCAAATCAAATGCCTTTGTGAGGTCGATGAAGGCAAATAAACAGTGGTTGATTCTGTTCACAGCAATTTTCTTGCATTTGTCGCAATGAGAATATCACATCAATGGTAGACTGGTTCCATCGAAAGCCACACTGTGATTCAGGGTAGACTTGATCTCCCAGGACTTGAAGTCTGCACTGAACAATTCTGGCAAATACTTTCCCAACAATACAGAGAAGTGAGATACCCCCTATAGTTGTTACAGTCGCTCTGATCCTCCTTATTCCTGTAAAGTGTTATGATACCTGAATCTTTGAAATCCTGTGTGACTTGTCCATCTCGCCAGCATAGCTCTATTAGCTAGTGGATCTGTAGAGTGAGCGTGTCTTGCCCACTCTTGATATCTTCTTTTGGAATACCATCCTTACCTGGAGCCTTGCCAGATGCAAGTTCATTTATAGCACACTTAACTTCTGTTATGGTGGGATGTGTGTCCAGGTGGTCAAGAGTTGGCAAGGCCTCTATGGCATTGAGGGCATCATCCGCTAGTTTGGTCTCGCTTGAGTAAAGCTCCAAATAGTGCTCTACCCATCTATCCATCTGCTGTTTCTTATCAGTGTAGATTTCTCCAGTCAAGGTTGTCAGTGGTGCACTTCTTTTGACCATTGGACCACAAGCCTCCTTTATCCCTTCATACATGCTTCTGGTGTTTCCCTTATCACTTGCATTTTGAATGTACTTGCATAACTTGATCCAATAGTCATTTGCACACTGCCTGGCAGCTTTTTACACATCCTTCCTAGCTTGCTTCAACTCGGTGAGAGTGTTTTGCATTGTTCTTTCCTTGTTTCTTAAGAGAGCTATCTTCTTCCTATCAATCAAGGGCTGTAGTGTCTGGTTGATTGCTGCAAGCCAGTCTTGCCTCATATGATCCACAGTGCCATAAACCCCTACTGCTATTTTATTAAAAGTTTCCTTGAGTTTATCCCACTTTTCACATGCTGTACAATTTTCCGATGTATCAGTGAAAGCATCTTAAGTTGCTGTTGGAACTCAAAGCAAATATTAGGATCTTGGGTGTTAATAACACTCATCCTGGGGCTAGATTTGTGTTTAGTCGTGTATATTCTCTTTGGTCTCAGTCTAACCCTTTTAACAACTAAAGAATCATCAGAATCCAGTTAATGATGTTTGATTCAAATGTTGTCTCCGTGTGATGATGAAATCAGACTGATGCCAATGGCTGGATCTTGGGTGATTCCTTGTGACCGTATGCCGCTCTTTTGTTTTAAAAAAGAAGTCAGAACACATAAATAATAAACTATAGGTGAAATAGTGCATAAATAACTCACATAACTGATCCAGGACAATGTCCTGCAGATATCAGCGTCACATTCACATAGTAATCTGCCTGTTAAAGTAGGAAAACAATGTTAAATGTAAACTAGCAGCTTAATTCTTTGGTAATAAGTTAACTGAAATTTAAAATGAGGTTATATTTTAAATATTTAGTTAGTTGATAACACTGGAACAACAAATAAAGTAGTTCGGACATTTTGTAAGAATGCTGCCACAAAATTAGTAAATGCAACATAAAAACTCAATAAAACATTCTATGCAAGTGCAGTAAGAACACAAGAAGGTATATCAGATATGTTCACAGTCAATACAGGAGTGAGACAGGGATGTGTGCTCTCTCCTCTGCTATTTAATGGACTGAAAGAAGCAAGTTTTAACAGAACAGATTCAGAAAATTTAAAACTCTTTACTCCAGATGAAACAACTGATCACAGGAAATAAATGAACTTCTATTTGCAGACGATCAGTGCCTGTTTTACAGCGATGAGGGCAGACTACAAAATCATATTAATAATCTGAGTTCAACATGCAGCAGATACAACATGAGTATAAATGCAGCCAAAACCGAAGTAATGCAAGTTGGCAGATCGCCGGGCCCATTATGTATACAGATAAATAGCACGACTCTGAAACAAGTTAAAGAATTCAAATATCTTGGAAGTATGATCACAGAAGATGGCAGATTGGACAGAGAAAACAAAATCAGATGTCAAAAAGCTAGTGTACTTACATATCCTTACTGAAATACCCAAATAAACCTATGTCTGCAAAACGACAGATAATAAATAGCATTTTCACACCAACATTATGCTACCAATCTCAAACTTGGACATTATCCAAATCACACTTTCGCAAAATCAATACCTGCGAGCTGAGATGCCTGAGGAGAGCTGCCAACTTAACAATCTGAGATCGAGTCAGAAATGCTGTTATCAGACAAACAGTGGGATCAACACCTTGTGCCACATTTATTGAAATACAGAAGATCAAGTGGTTGGACCATGTCATTAGAATGCAATACCATCAACTACCATCACTGGCCTTACATGAAAGATCATCTGTGACGAGACCAAGAGGACATCCAAGAAGAAAATGGATTGACGACATCAAAGACATTATACAATCACATGGAATGACACTATCCAGTGCCGCCCACCGAATTATTCCTCACCACGACGCTTGACGGCAGAAGTGGATGATGATGATGATGATGATGATGATGATGATGCTTTCTCAATCATTAGATTTAGAGGCAAATTGCAACTCCTTCAGTGAAAGAATCACTGTCACATACACCAAACCAGGCTGTAATACTAACTCCAGTGCAGGTACTTGGTCACCTACTTAAGCAGAAGAATGGAAAGACAACTAGGTAGTAGCTGGTGGCAGTAGACAACACAATTACAGAAGATTTCTGGTTGAGGATCTGTGCAGCTGACAGTTCAGATTTCTGGTTGAGGATCTGTGCAGCTGACAGTTCAGATTTCTGGTTGAGGATCTGTGCAGCTGACAGTTCAGATTTCTGGTTGAGGATCTGTGCAGCTGACAGTTCAGATTTCTGGTTGAGGATCTGTGCAGCTGACAGTTCAGATTTCTGGTTGAGGATCTGTGCAGCTGACAGTTCAGATTTCTGGTTGAGGATCTGTGCAGCTGACAGTTCAGATTTCTGGTTGAGGATCTGTGCAGCTGACAGTTCAGAATCCCCATCACATGGTCGACAAAACAACTGAATATTGTCTGCATTATACAATTAACATTGTATGCCCACTCCAGCCTGAAGAAGCTGCAGGTGTCCACTGCTGGCAACCACCTCTGTGTCAGCAGAAAGACATGATAGTTTGAAGCTACCCTGGTAACTCCAACACTCAATAATATTTTATATTATATTAAGAGAGGTGTGAGACAGGGATGTGTAATGTCGCCAGATCTGTTTTCCCTGTATAGTGAAAATATTTTCAGAAATATTGAAAATATGGAAGGAATCAACATTGGGGGACGATACATCAATAACATTAGATATGCAGATGATACAGTCTTGATTGCAGACAATGAACAGGACCTGCAAAATTTAGTAGATGCGGTTGTTACACACAGTGAACAACAAGGGTTAGAATTAAATTGTAAAAAGACACAGATTATGGTCGTCACTAAGAAGAACGAAATACCACAGTGTAATATACAAGTAAATGGGAATATTCTTCAACAAGTGAATAGGTACAATTACCTCGGAACAGTAATAACATCTGATGGGAGATGCCTTGAAGAGATTAGAACAAGAATCGCCATGGCAAAAGTAGCCTTTAGCAAGATGAAAAACATACTGACCAATAAAAAGATGTCAATTGAAACGAGAAAAAGAGTGTTGAGATGCTACATAGAACCTGTGCTTTTATATGGATGTGAAGCTTGGACAATGAGCAGCCAGGCTGAAAAACATCTGATGGCTGTAGAGATGTGGTTTCTGAGGAAAATGCAAAGAATACCATGGACAGCCAGAAAGACCAATGAACAAGTCCTTCAAGAAACAAATGAAGATCGTAAACTGATCAGAGACATTAGACGTAGACAGTCACAATTTTTTGGGCATGTTATGAGAAGAAATGATTTGGAGAACTTGGTGACAACTGGTAAGATCGAGGGGAACAGACCAAGGGGAAGACCTAGAAACAAGTATCTGGATGGCTTGGCCTTGTGGCATGGTCGAGACAAAAACACGGAACTGATCCACGACTCTGTTGATCGAGTGAGATGGCAGAACATGACCGCCCACGCTTACCGGCATGGCACATGATGGATGGATGGATGGATATAATATTGCTGTCTATGTGTCAAATGGCAATTAACTGCATGATCTATTATTTATGTATTTATAGGTGAAAAGACAACTAATTTAATTTCTAGTCACTTAACAAGCACATCTAACACAAATTAAAACTGTAACTGTACATATCAAAATCACATTTACCACAGAAGTGCTGTTACTTGGAACACAGACTGGCTGGGGCATTCCAACTTTCAGAACCCTCTGCAAAAATATTTCATTCTTGCTAAAATGAATTATAGTTTATATGAATGGATTTTGGTAGCAACAATTTCTGTTCATCAAATGGGTGAAAATATCAAACATTTTATGTAGTAAACAGGTAGCAAGAAAAGTATAGATGATGGCTCATGACTGTATGTTACAACACAATATAAATGATTAAACATAATTTCAACTATTTTTTTTAAATAAGAAAAATGGCATGTAACTGTACCTTATTTAAGTAATATAAGACACATTATTTGTACAATTATATCTATTTCTCTTTATATACAAGGGGCTGGTCATGTCTCTACCCTGACTATGAAGGAAACATAGAGAACTGACATTTTCTATATTGTTTCTATATTTAATACATTCACTGCTTGATTGATTGATTGATTGATTTAGGAACCGACATCACAGCATTCGGGACATTCCCATAAGCGCTCCGTCCCCATCCCCAGCAGCCAGCGAAGAGTTCCAATACATTCACTGCTTAAACTGATGACACTCTTACGCCATCTCTGCTTGATCTTGAAAAGACCTTGGGAAGGACCAACATATTTATTTGTTTACAAAACCAGTTATATACCAGTGTGACTTCATCACTGTAAAAATGATTTAGCTCTGAGCTTTTTTTTTTTAAACAAAAAAAAAGATCTGGAAAAAGAAAAAAAAGTGACTGAGCCAAATCTCAAAAATAGGATGTGCAGAAGTATCTCAATATACAAACAAAAGAGACTCAACGCACTTAAAACTATGGCTGCAATAGACATAGAGCAGAGAATGCTTTTCAGACTATACCAGCACTTGATCCTCTCAGCGACTGATTATGGACTAGGACTGCTCACTGAATCAAAGGGTCAGCTGGTGAAATTAAAGCGCATACAGAACGAAGCTATGCGAGTCATTCTGGGATGCACCAGAGACACCCCAGTGGTGTGTATGCGGTACATTCTTGGTTTGCCGACTGTTGCTGGTAGGCTCAAGGTGATGCAGGCGAAGACATACCTCAGAGTAGCTGCTGACACAGATCACCCGTTGCATGAGGCGCTGGATGCAGTTAAGTGCCAGCGACTGATAAGAGGGAAATCATGGAAGGCTCAGGCGGGGGATACAATCAGACAGGTGTGCCCCTTGGAGAACATTAGGCGAGGAGAGGAGTGGGTCAGAGTGCCAGCGGAGCAGTCAGACTTGTGCAGAGTTATAATCACATTGAGCCGGGAGTGCAGGGAGTGGCCAGCAGGGGCCACGGAAGTGGAAATCCAGCAACTAATTCAGGATAATGCTCGCCCGGGTGATGTGATTATCTGCACAAATGGTTCGGTGTTGAGAGGTAGTAGAAGTGCCTGGGGTTTCTTGGCAAAGGCTAATGGTCGACGTTTGGTGCAGGAGAGCCTGGCATATGATACCACAACATCTAGCTTAAGAATGGAGGTGGAGGCAGTCAGTGCAGCTTTCCGCTGGATGGAGAATATGATACACACACACATCGTGATTGTAACTGACTCAGAAAGTATGCTGAGTAGGGTGAGGACTGGCAAGCTTCGTGCCGAGTGGCTTGCTTTGCTTTGGAAGTCATGGGTGGCAAGCATCGTTTGGATATTTTCTCCAGGGCATGCTGGTGTGTTGGGGAATGAACAGGCAGACAGATTGGCTGGCTCTGTAAAACTTGGTGGAGTATTGATGCATTATAAGGCAGACGTGGTTGCAGCCTTGTGGGAGCACATGTACACCTCGGAGGAGTAAATGGATCACCATGGTCTGGCAAGAATGCGACAGCGTGGAGTGACGAGGGGATCTGGCCGATGCTCGACGCTTAGAGGAAAGGTGAGCCACACATATAATCAGATTGCTACTGATAATATTGGGGCTGGAATTCTCGCTGGCTTCTGAGGATGGGAACGGAGCGCTTATGGGAATGCCCCGAATGCTGTGATGTCAGTTTCTAAATCAATCAATCAATCAATATACAAACCTTTAGCTGCTAGCTTCACAAGGCCTGCTTTGTGAGAGGGTGCAGCGTCTTGAAGCAAAGGAAGATTTTCAGTGCTCATCTCAGCCTTTTTTAGTTTGGTCAGGAGATCTGCATAGTACTGTTCATTAACTGTGTGGCTACGAGGCAGAATCTTTCAACAGGACACCTTTTGTGTCCCAAAAAGCAATTGTCGAGAGAAATATACCCTCGTTTCCTTCTTTTCACATGTCAACAGGTCGAAACCCAGCAAGCAAACACTTTTCTCATGTTCAATCTGTTGCTTAAAATTATATTAGCTGTTCTTTCACTGTTTTACTGCCCTAGCTATCTATACAATTATCATTTTTTTAAATCCTGGCCAATGATTTTCTTCATTCTTGCTGCATTTCTGTCGCTGCACTGAAAACGTTTTCCTAGACCTTGGCAATTTAGCAACATTTGAGTGGCAACACTTAAATTGTCTACACCAGTTTTTTTTTTAGAAGCATACAAAGGGTGGAAACATGAAACATTGGTTTGATCTCTTGTGTATTTCTGTGTTTCTACCTGTACTATTAGCAATTTTATCAGTCCAGCCTCTGACTTTCTCCAATGTTCAGACAAATCACTGGAGCAGCGGTTCTGGTTAATGCGGTATGCAGTGCCGTGCACCATAGCGGGAGAACCCAATGAAGAAACAAATGCATACTTCACATGTTCAGTGCATATAAAAGGAACTTTGTTTAGTTTCAACCTTCTCCTGTTACGCCTTCATAGTCTCCAGACAGACAGACAGACAGACAGACAGACAGACAGACAGACAGACAGACAGACAGACAGACAGACAGGCAGGCAGGCAGGCAGGCAGGCAGGCAGGCAGAGAAAATGTATGTGTGTGCATGCGTATGCATGCCAAGAGATAATGTGTTCAAATTCCCATTGAGGTGGTGATTAAAGCAAAAATTGACCTGGCTGCAAGATAAATTCAGTCTAAAATAGACACCAAGAATTTCCTAGGAAGTAAAGACAGTCGGCATAATACTGACGACGTAACTCATCAATTGCTGATTGGTCTACAAAAATATAGGGCTACCAATTTATGCTCAACATGTTGAAAAGGGTCTTTTGTTTCAGATATAGTTATACTTTATTGTGGTCTGGTGATGCTCACACTGTTTTATTTATTCTTTTATGTCAAAATACACTTCCTCCTATAACTGTAAAAATGTGTTAATAATTCATTTTTTACTTTGAAGTAAAACTTTTTACTCCTGAACTGAACTTATTATTTGTTGGTAAATAACACAGGATCATATTCTTGTTTACTTTCTTGTTTGCAGTTATTATTTTAGAACTCACTGCCTCCCACTTCATTAGTGCTTTCATTGCCTCCTTAGATAGTAATAGGTCCACTCCAATGTGAGGAGCAGTTTTCTCGGTATGGGCTGTCACGAATTGGCCGCCTTAACATCCCAGAATATTTTTCTCGGTCTCCAAATTTGAGAGGCCAAATTGAGAAAGAATGAATTAATCACACTACTCCAAAATTATCTAGTCGTGAGGTAAGATTATTCACAAAAAGCCTCCAGCCATGACGTAAGCTTGCAGATGGCAAGTAAAATGGCAACTAGATAATTAGTATACACCTTGGGAAACTGCTGACCCAGACATGCTGAATCAACAATGAACTGGGCCATGGACTGTGTAATTAAAACCGACCAGGCATGACACCTGATAAGAATAGCTAGGAAATCGCCCAACCGCGATGGATGACCCCATCTGGTAGAGACTAGAGGCGCAAGGTGTGAAATCACTGATAAGACTTAGTGGGCTAATAATTGTCAGACCCACAGGTGTGATGGCCAATTGCAGTGATAAGTGCAATTACCGTCCGGTGGAGATAAGAAGAATTTATGACGGGAATGCCAAGGAGGTAATACTGTCTGCTTGACTCAGCTTAAATAAGGGTCCCTAGCCTGTTTTATGTTAGATTAAGTTTGACTTCAGAACAGGTAGGCAGCCAGCTCAATGTTTGGTAGTCACATGTATGATTCTTATGTTGCTAGATGTAACTAGGAGAATTATTTCTTAGTAACTAGTCAGTCTATATCGGACATAGGTTATTTCAATAAATATCATGGTCTAAGTATATTTTTAGGTGTCTTGGTAGATGCTTGTCATTTCTTGGTACACTATCATAGTTGCTTGTTGGTATGTGCATTTGTTGTACAGAATATAGTCAACTGACTATTTATTTAATTCTTACAACAGCAGTAACTAAGTGTGATTAAACCGGGCAGCTCAGCAAATATAGCTGGTCTGTGTGGTAACTTCAATTAGACCTGTTGTATATCTCATTTTGTAGCTATACAATATTAGTACTCATTAATAATGACTGATGCTATTATGTGAGTATCATTATATGTCCATCTTGAAGTAATATAATGTTTACGGATGTTGGATGTATGTATGTGTAATTTCATAAACTAACTAGTGCATTATGCTATGATGTTAAAGTATCATAATATGTCTAGTTTAATCAATATGTTTATGTGTATTGGATGTTTGATATATTGATTTGTCATATGTAAACCTGCCAATATGGAGTGTTATGCTATTGTCTGCGCATTGGCACATGGGCCAATGATTGTGTTGGAAGCAGAGGTGTAATGGTACAGACATTACCCACAATTGGTAGTATAGGGTATATGGTGCTAAACTTTCTCAGTGTATTGTGGGCGTGCGTCCACGGTAATGCATGGAAACCTGGCACAGCTACTGGTCACGGCTTGCAAGCCCGGATGATCAGGCATTGTTATAATACCCTTACCGACCCTGTGAGCTGCTAAACTAACATTGGACGGAGCGGCTGTACGACACAGAATTTCTGTATTAGCGACACGGACATGGGGCGGCAGAAATGTAATCAGTACAGGCGTGTGAGACAATTGAAAAGCCTGTCCCAGACTAAAGACAGTAGAGAGAAGGAGGATGGTGAACACAGTAGAGCTGGAAGATAAACTTGGCCAGACTGGTCATTGTATATGTTTGTGTTATGATATGTTTTAATTAGGATTGCGCTGATGTAGAACTGATATAACACATTCTTGACTTTCTTTCAAGCTCTCACAAGGAGCCCTATGTTATAGATCTCAAGACTAGAGACTACTGACTAGGAGTGTCAGGACTGACAGGATCTCAGAATACCGGCAAGCTGTTCTTTTTCTTTTTTGAGTCTACTGGAGAGTGGGGATCTGGACCACAGTTCCAGATAGATGAAGTAACAAGTAAAGTTACATAATGTTTCTCATCACAATATGTTATATGATTTTATCATCCTCATATTGACAATCATCCGATGTCTATTGTTATGATTAGCAAATAAATGTTGTAGTATTGTAACTCATAGTTCTGTCGTTATATTTTAATTCCAATTGTGCATACGTGTTGTGTGTGTACATTGGTGGGGGTTCACTTACACACCAAGGAAGGGAGCAGTCAGGGAGAAAAACCTGTACTGGAATAGTTGTCTTTACACTTTAATTCAGACGTAAAAATCTATTCTAACTAACCTTCTCCTTCCCATCCTTGGCGAATATTCAGCACAGTTCATTTCAATTTTGTAACGAGCCACTAGGAACTGTACGTTGGATATTCAAGGGCTTAATCTGTAGTTCAGCCATATAGATTTTGTCCCTAGTCAGTTTCTGACTATCTGGGGTTGCTCGCCAGTGAATAATACATTCATCTAGCCGGTGGGGCACCCCGACTTATGACAGATTGGGCTTCTCGTACGGTATTTGAATTCGGACTTCTCGCTTTCAATAGACTCCGGTACTAGACCCTAGACATACGATTTTAAAAGTTAACTCTTGTAATCTTCAGTCATCAAAATAGACTATCATCAAATGTAGCTACTTTTAGTGGAGGAAGTTTCATAGTACATATATAACTTTTCAAAAGTATAACAGATAAGAACTTATGAGAAAAATACCATCATCTATCATTTATTGATAACTGTTTGTAACTATTATCAATTAGTGTTACCATTAATCATTTATTGATAATTGAACACTTTAATCATATTTACATTGATGTGTTTGATGATTTAACTGCTTGACTGATTTGCAATTTTATGCTAATATATGCCATGTTCATTTTGACATGTATGCAGTGCATTTTAATGTTTATTTAGATAAATATTACTGTTGATTACTGTGTAGTATATCTCTCACACTTACTTCACTGCTGTCGCCAGGTACTACTTGAATATTATTTTCAGTTGTCTTTCACTGCTGAGGCTAAACTATACACATTGGATAGCGTAGACTGTCAGTAGTTAACTCTGGTCTTTCTAGCTTAGATCTGATTTTGATATATACATAGGAGCTTACCGGAATATAGTCCTTAGCAATTATGGCCTTACGTTACCGGAATCCCGAAGAGGACATGAAGGCGCGCGCAGATTTCTCAGAGTCCGCGAAAGGGTGGGGCATAAGAAAAGGCTTAAAGGGGGAGCAACTAGAAATGTATATCATAGCTGAGTTAGAATGGTGGGACCAAGAAGAAGAAATTATGTTTAAAGAAAATGATGAGTTCTTTGGAGCACAAGAGCGTAGCAAAACTGAAGAAGCAGAGATTAATAAACAGCATATTGAAGTAGTCAATGCAGAGAAGCTAACCTTTCTAGCGGAACATAAGGTAGGAGATATGGATGCTCACCCAACCAGGAAGGAAGGGACATCTTTGCCAACCACCTCGGAATCAGAGTTAGTGGACCGGGAACTACAGGTTCTCATTCGACCCAGTCCTAAACGGAAAAGAGGGAAGAAAAAACGTGCCAAGGGCATTTCAAACAGTCACAAACGTGATAACTGTTTGCACCACGGCAATAGTCGTTTGACAGTAGAGGACCTTCAGGAAAACCACTTGACTGCTACGAGAAATGAATCTCGAGAGAAAGAGGAACTGAAGACAACCTTTAATGAGGTCGCAGGCGGAGACCTAGCCGATTCTCACATTCCCTTCTGTTCACAGAATCACGAAGTGGAATTACATCTGACTGAAATAGGGAGGATGGAAGTAACTGAATCCCAGGTGAATTTCATTACTGCAACGCGGGAAGAATCACTAATTATCAGTTCAGATAATTTGCCTACTAACAGTTACCCAGAGGACAACTGTTCGTACCACAAGATATGTGGTTTAACTGGTCCGCCAGTACAAGACTCCCAGGAATCTCATTTTACTTCAACGAGAGGTGAAACTCAAGAGGAAGATGACCTGAGGACATCTTTTAAGGAGGTCGGAGATCTAAAGGTAACCGACTTTATTATTCCCTTCAGCCCAGACGAGGAAGAAGTGGGATTAAATTTGACTGACAGTGGGATGAAGGATGACCCGGAACCCTTTGTGATCTTTGAGGCTGCAGCTCAGGAAAAGACACTAGACATCAGTTCAAATGATTTACGTAGTGTGATGGATTGTGTAGACACCAGCCCATCACAGGATTTACCTCAACTGGACTTAGCCCATGAAAGCATGACCAGAGAGGAACATCCAGACCAGGAAACATTTCCAGTTGTTATCTCACAGTATACCAGTTCGGAGACTCAGGAAACACAGGGAATTGTTAGGAGCCAGAATATGGACTCTGATATTGCGCAGACAACATTGTCTATAGTTGCTAAAGAAGAAAATTCTTTGCACAAGATGGAGGAAGAAACGCCTATCATCTCATTAGCTGAAGTTATCAGGGAATTCCAGCAACAGGAACCTGAAGTAACAGAAGTCAAGAGTGGTTTGGAATCAACACTCTTAGGACTCAATCTATCCTTCAGTCAGGTCGATTTGATAGGAGTAGATCAGCTATTTGTGGATACTTTATTCAAAAGTAACACCACTTTACCGCCCTGGAGTAACTATGTTATTTCTCAAGGCTGGACAACTTGGCACACTAAATTTCCAATTTCTAGCACGGTTTTCACACGAAACTCTAATGCAGAGAAACTCAGCCCGTTAACTGATTATCAGGGGAAGAAACCGCGACACCGAGGAGGGAAGATTGTTATGCCCAACTTTGAAGGAGGAAAGCGCCAGTTGAATTTATATCATGGGACCATGATGTGTAACATTATTCCTTTCAAAAGGAAGTTATTGATGGATCAGTTGAGGATCTATAATGGATGGAGGAAAATCACGGAGACAAGCTTTGCTGTGGCTAGCTTATGCAAGACCTCACTACGGGTACATCCTCGGCTGAAAGGAGTAAATCACGTGAGTGAATGGTGTAAAACAATTGCTGCCCAGAGGCGTAGAAGAATCCCGTTGATTGTGATCTTTCCCAGAGGGGTAAAATTACAACCTCCTGACAATTACCGGATTTTACCAAGCTATTGCATGGAATCCCGGCCGAAAACCAGGTACAAGGATCTATCCAGAGTATCTTTGGGTTATGGAAATGGGACGTCTTTATGCAGGACAACCCACTGCCACAAGGAATATTGGAAACCTTTAGGCAGATACAGAACGGAGAGTGCTTAGGCATTATTCTGGGATGTACGGCGTGCGTTGACAAAAGATTTCTGGCAGAAACTTTTTTTTTAAGGGGAAAGCTCTGTCACGAATTGGCCGCCTTAACATCCCAGAATATTTTTCTCGGTCTCCAAATTTGAGAGGCCAAATTGAGAAAGAATGAATTAATCACACTACTCCAAAATTATCTAGTCGTGAGGTAAGATTATTCACAAAAAGCCTCCAGCCATGACGTAAGCTTGCAGATGGCAAGTAAAATGGCAACTAGATAATTAGTATACACCTTGGGAAACTGCTGACCCAGACATGCTGAATCAACAATGAACTGGGCCATGGACTGTGTAATTAAAACCGACCAGGCATGACACCTGATAAGAATAGCTAGGAAATCGCCCAACCGCGATGGATGACCCCATCTGGTAGAGACTAGAGGCGCAAGGTGTGAAATCACTGATAAGACTTAGTGGGCTAATAATTGTCAGACCCACAGGTGTGATGGCCAATTGCAGTGATAAGTGCAATTACCGTCCGGTGGAGATAAGAAGAATTTATGACGGGAATGCCAAGGAGGTAATACTGTCTGCTTGACTCAGCTTAAATAAGGGTCCCTAGCCTGTTTTATGTTAGATTAAGTTTGACTTCAGAACAGGTAGGCAGCCAGCTCAATGTTTGGTAGTCACATGTATGATTCTTATGTTACTAGATGTAACTAGGAGAATTATTTCTTAGTAACTAGTCAGTCTATATCGGACATAGGTTATTTCAATAAATATCATGGTCTAAGTATATTTTTAGGTGTCTTGGTAGATGCTTGTCATTTCTTGGTACACTATCATAGTTGCTTGTTGGTATGTGCATTTGTTGTACAGAATATAGTCAACTGACTATTTATTTAATTCTTACAACAGCAGTAACTAAGTGTGATTAAACCGGGCAGCTCAGCAAATATAGCTGGTCTGTGTGGTAACTTCAATTAGACCTGTTGTATATCTCATTTTGTAGCTATACAATATTAGTACTCATTAATAATGACTGATGCTATTATGTGAGTATCATTATATGTCCATCTTGAAGTAATATAATGTTTACGGATGTTGGATGTATGTATGTGTAATTTCATAAACTAACTAGTGCATTATGCTATGATGTTAAAGTATCATAATATGTCTAGTTTAATCAATATGTTTATGTGTATTGGATGTTTGATATATTGATTTGTCATATGCAAACCTGCCAATATGGAGTGTTATGCTATTGTCTGCGCATTGGCACATGGGCCAATGATTGTGTTGGAAGCAGAGGTGTAATGGTACAGACATTACCCACAATTGGTAGTATAGGGTATATGGTGCTAAACTTTCTCAGTGTATTGTGGGCGTGCGTCCACGGTAATGCATGGAAACCTGGCACAGCTACTGGTCACGGCTTGCAAGCCCGGATGATCAGGCATTGTTATAATACCCTTACCGACCCTGTGAGCTGCTAAACTAACATTGGACGGAGCGGCTGTACGACACAGAATTTCTGTATTAGCGACACGGACATGGGGCGGCAGAAATGTAATCAGTACAGGCGTGTGAGACAATTGAAAAGCCCGTCCCAGACTAAAGACAGTAGAGAGAAGGAGGATGGTGAACACAGTAGAGCTGGAAGATAAACTTGGCCAGACTGGTCATTGTATATGTTTGTGTTATGATATGTTTTAATTAGGATTGCGCTGATGTAGAACTGATATAACACATTCTTGACTTTCTTTCAAGCTCTCACAAGGAGCCCTATGTTATAGATCTCAAGACTAGAGACTACTGACTAGGAGTGTCAGGACTGACAGGATCTCAGAATACCGGCAAGCTGTTCTTTTTCTTTTTTGAGTCTACTGGAGAGTGGGGATCTGGACCACAGTTCCAGATAGATGAAGTAACAAGTAAAGTTACGTAATGTTTCTCATCACAATATGTTATATGATTTTATCATCCTCATATTGACAATCATCCGATGTCTATTGTTATGATTAGCAAATAAATGTTGTAGTATTGTAACTCATAGTTCTGTCGTTATATTTTAATTCCAATTGTGCATACGTGTTGTGTGTGTACATTGGTGGGGGTTCACTTACACACCAAGGAAGGGAGCAGTCAGGGAGAAAAACCTGTACTGGAATAGTTGTCTTTACACTTTAATTCAGACGTAAAAATCTATTCTAACTAACCTTCTCCTTCCCATCCTTGGCGAATATTCAGCACAGTTCATTTCAATTTTGTAACGAGCCACTAGGAACTGTACGTTGGATATTCAAGGGCTTAATCTGTAGTTCAGCCATATAGATTTTGTCCCTAGTCAGTTTCTGACTATCTGGGGTTGCTCGCCAGTGAATAATACATTCATCTAGCCGGTGGGGCACCCCGACTTATGACAGATTGGGCTTCTCGTACGGTATTTGAATTCGGACTTCTCGCTTTCAATAGACTCCGGTACTAGACCCTAGACATACGATTTTAAAAGTTAACTCTTGTAATCTTCAGTCATCAAAATAGACTATCATCAAATGTAGCTACTTTTAGTGGAGGAAGTTTCAGAGTACATATATAACTTTTCAAAAGTATAACAGATAAGAACTTATGAGAAAAATACCATCATCTATCATTTATTGATAACTGTTTGTAACTATTATCAATTAGTGTTACCATTAATCATTTATTGATAATTGAACACTTTAATCATATTTACATTGATGTGTTTGATGATTTAACTGCTTGACTGATTTGCAATTTTATGCTAATATATGCCATGTTCATTTTGACATGTATGCAGTGCATTTTAATGTTTATTTAGATAAATATTACTGTTGATTACTGTGTAGTATATCTCTCACACTTACTTCACTGCTGTCGCCAGGTACTACTTGAATATTATTTTCAGTTGTCTTTCACTGCTGAGGCTAAACTATACACATTGGATAGCGTAGACTGTCAGTAGTTAACTCTGGTCTTTCTAGCTTAGATCTGATTTTGATATATACATAGGAGCTTACCGGAATATAGTCCTTAGCAATTATGGCCTTACGTTACCGGAATCCCGAAGAGGACATGAAGGCGCGCGCAGATTTCTCAGAGTCCGCGAAAGGGTGGGGCATAAGAAAAGGCTTAAAGGGGGAGCAACTAGAAATGTATATCATAGCTGAGTTAGAATGGTGGGACCAAGAAGAAGAAATTATGTTTAAAGAAAATGATGAGTTCTTTGGAGCACAAGAGCGTAGCAAAACTGAAGAAGCAGAGATTAATAAACAGCATATTGAAGTAGTCAATGCAGAGAAGCTAACCTTTCTAGCGGAACATAAGGTAGGAGATATGGATGCTCACCCAACCAGGAAGGAAGGGACATCTTTGCCAACCACCGCGGAATCAGAGTTAGTGGACCGGGAACTACAGGTTCTCATTCGACCCAGTCCTAAACGGAAAAGAGGGAAGAAAAAACGTGCCAAGGGCATTTCAAACAGTCACAAACGTGATAACTGTTTGCACCACGGCAATAGTCGTTTGACAGTAGAGGACCTTCAGGAAAACCACTTGACTGCTACGAGAAATGAATCTCGAGAGAAAGAGGAACTGAAGACAACCTTTAATGAGGTCGCAGGCGGAGACCTAGCCGATTCTCACATTCCCTTCTGTTCACAGAATCACGAAGTGGAATTACATCTGACTGAAATAGGGAGGATGGAAGTAACTGAATCCCAGGTGAATTTCATTACTGCAACGCGGGAAGAATCACTAATTATCAGTTCAGATAATTTGCCTACTAACAGTTACCCAGAGGACAACTGTTCGTACCACAAGATATGTGGTTTAAATGGTCCGCCAGTACAAGACTCCCAGGAATCTCATTTTACTTCAACGAGAGGTGAAACTCAAGAGGAAGATGACCTGAGGACATCTTTTAAGGAGGTCGGAGATCTAAAGGTAACCGACTTTATTATTCCCTTCAGCCCAGACGAGGAAGAAGTGGGATTAAATTTGACTGACAGTGGGATGAAGGATGACCCGGAACCCTTTGTGATCTTTGAGGCTGCAGCTCAGGAAAAGACACTAGACATCAGTTCAAATGATTTACGTAGTGTGATGGATTGTGTAGACACCAGCCCATCACAGGATTTACCTCAACTGGACTTAGCCCATGAAAGCATGACCAGAGAGGAACATCCAGACCAGGAAACATTTCCAGTTGTTATCTCACAGTATACCAGTTCGGAGACTCAGGAAACACAGGGAATTGTTAGGAGCCAGAATATGGACTCTGATATTGCGCAGACAACATTGTCTGTAGTTGCTAAAGAAGAAAATTCTTTGCACAAGATGGAGGAAGAAACGCCTATCATCTCATTAGCTGAAGTTATCAGGGAATTCCAGCAACAGGAACCTGAAGTAACAGAAGTCAAGAGTGGTTTGGAATCAACACTCTTAGGACTCAATCTATCCTTCAGTCAGGTCGATTTGATAGGAGTAGATCAGCTATTTGTGGATACTTTATTCAAAAGTAACACCACTTTACCGCCCTGGAGTAACTATGTTATTTCTCAAGGCTGGACAACTTGGCACACTAAATTTCCAATTTCTAGCACGGTTTTCACACGAAACTCTAATGCAGAGAAACTCAGCCCGTTAACTGATTATCAGGGGAAGAAACCGCGACACCGAGGAGGGAAGATTGTTATGCCCAACTTTGAAGGAGGAAAGCGCCAGTTGAATTTATATCATGGGACCATGATGTGTAACATTATTCCTTTCAAAAGGAAGTTATTGATGGATCAGTTGAGGATCTATAATGGATGGAGGAAAATCACGGAGACAAGCTTTGCTGTGGCTAGCTTATGCAAGACCTCACTACGGGTACATCCTCGGCTGAAAGGAGTAAATCACGTGAGTGAATGGTGTAAAACAATTGCTGCCCAGAGGCGTAGAAGAATCCCGTTGATTGTGATCTTTCCCAGAGGGGTAAAATTACAACCTCCTGACAATTACCGGATTTTACCAAGCTATTGCATGGAATCCCGGCCGAAAACCAGGTACAAGGATCTATCCAGAGTATCTTTGGGTTATGGAAATGGGACGTCTTTATGCAGGACAACCCACTGCCACAAGGAATATTGGAAACCTTTAGGCAGATACAGAACGGAGAGTGCTTAGGCATTATTCTGGGATGTACAGCGTGCGTTGACAAAAGATTTCTGGCAGAAACTTTTTTTTTAAGGGGAAAGCTCTGTCACGAATTGGCCGCCTTAACATCCCAGAATATTTTTCTCGGTCTCCAAATTTGAGAGGCCAAATTGAGAAAGAATGAATTAATCACACTACTCCAAAATTATCTAGTCGTGAGGTAAGATTATTCACAAAAAGCCTCCAGCCATGACGTAAGCTTGCAGATGGCAAGTAAAATGGCAACTAGATAATTAGTATACACCTTGGGAAACTGCTGACCCAGACATGCTGAATCAACAATGAACTGGGCCATGGACTGTGTAATTAAAACCGACCAGGCACGACACCTGATAAGAATAGCTAGGAAATCGCCCAACCGCGATGGATGACCCCATCTGGTAGAGACTAGAGGCGCAAGGTGTGAAATCACTGATAAGACTTAGTGGGCTAATAATTGTCAGACCCACAGGTGTGATGGCCAATTGCAGTGATAAGTGCAATTACCGTCCGGTGGAGATAAGAAGAATTTATGACGGGAATGCCAAGGAGGTAATACTGTCTGCTTGACTCAGCTTAAATAAGGGTCCCTAGCCTGTTTTATGTTAGATTAAGTTTGACTTCAGAACAGGTAGGCAGCCAGCTCAATGTTTGGTAGTCACATGTATGATTCTTATGTTGCTAGATGTAACTAGGAGAATTATTTCTTAGTAACTAGTCAGTCTATATCGGACATAGGTTATTTCAATAAATATCATGGTCTAAGTATATTTTTAGGTGTCTTGGTAGATGCTTGTCATTTCTTGGTACACTATCATAGTTGCTTGTTGGTATGTGCATTTGTTGTACAGAATATAGTCAACTGACTATTTATTTAATTCTTACAACAGCAGTAACTAAGTGTGATTAAACCGGGCAGCTCAGCAAATATAGCTGGTCTGTGTGGTAACTTCAATTAGACCTGTTGTATATCTCATTTTGTAGCTATACAATATTAGTACTCATTAATAATGACTGATGCTATTACGTGAGTATCATTATATGTCCATCTTGAAGTAATATAATGTTTACGGATGTTGGATGTATGTATGTGTAATTTCATAAACTAACTAGTGCATTATGCTATGATGTTAAAGTATCATAATATGTCTAGTTTAATCAATATGTTTATGTGTATTGGATGTTTGATATATTGATTTGTCATATGCAAACCTGCCAATATGGAGTGTTATGCTATTGTCTGCGCATTGGCACATGGGCCAATGATTGTGTTGGAAGCAGAGGTGTAATGGTAAAGACATTACCCACAATTGGTAGTATAGGGTATATGGTGCTAAACTTTCTCAGTGTATTGTGGGCGTGCGTCCACGGTAATGCATGGAAACCTGGCACAGCTACTGGTCACGACTTACAAGCCCGGATGATCAGGCATTGTTATAATACCCTTACCGACCCTGTGAGCTGCTAAACTAACATTGGACGGAGCGGCTGTACGACACAGAATTTCTGTATTAGCGACACGGACATGGGGCGGCAGAAATGTAATCAGTACAGGCGTGTGAGACAATTGAAAAGCCCGTCCCAGACTAAAGACAGTAGAGAGAAGGAGGATGGTGAACACAGTAGAGCTGGAAGATAAACTTGGCCAGACTGGTCATTGTATATGTTTGTGTTATGATATGTTTTAATTAGGATTGCGCTGATGTAGAACTGATATAACACATTCTTGACTTTCTTTCAAGCTCTCACAAGGAGCCCTATGTTATAGATCTCAAGACTAGAGACTACTGACTAGGAGTGTCAGGACTGACAGGATCTCAGAATACCGGCAAGCTGTTCTTTTTCTTTTTTGAGTCTACTGGAGAGTGGGGATCTGGACCACAGTTCCAGATAGATGAAGTAACAAGTAAAGTTACGTAATGTTTCTCATCACAATATGTTATATGATTTTATCATCCTCATATTGACAATCATCCGATGTCTATTGTTATGATTAGCAAATAAATGTTGTAGTATTGTAACTCATAGTTCTGTCGTTATATTTTAATTCCAATTGTGCATACGTGTTGTGTGTGTACATTGGTGGGGGTTCACTTACACACCAAGGAAGGGAGCAGTCAGGGAGAAAAACCTGTACTGGAATAGTTGTCTTTACACTTTAATTCAGACGTAAAAATCTATTCTAACTAACCTTCTCCTTCCCATCCTTGGCGAATATTCAGCACAGTTCATTTCAATTTTGTAACGAGCCACTAGGAACTGTACGTTGGATATTCAAGGGCTTAATCTGTAGTTCAGCCATATAGATTTTGTCCCTAGTCAGTTTCTGACTATCTGGGGTTGCTCGCCAGTGAATAATACATTCATCTAGCCGGTGGGGCACCCCGACTTATGACAGATTGGGCTTCTCGTACGGTATTTGAATTCGGACTTCTCGCTTTCAATAGACTCCGGTACTAGACCCTAGACATACGATTTTAAAAGTTAACTCTTGTAATCTTCAGTCATCAAAATAGACTATCATCAAATGTAGCTACTTTTAGTGGAGGAAGTTTCAGAGTACATATATAACTTTTCAAAAGTATAACAGATAAGAACTTATGAGAAAAATACCATCATCTATCATTTATTGATAACTGTTTGTAACTATTATCAATTAGTGTTACCATTAATCATTTATTGATAATTGAACACTTTAATCATATTTACATTGATGTGTTTGATGATTTAACTGCTTGACTGATTTGCAATTTTATGCTAATATATGCCATGTTCATTTTGACATGTATGCAGTGCATTTTAATGTTTATTTAGATAAATATTACTGTTGATTACTGTGTAGTATATCTCTCACACTTACTTCACTGCTGTCGCCAGGTACTACTTGAATATTATTTTCAGTTGTCTTTCATTGCTGAGGCTAAACTATACACATTGGATAGCGTAGACTGTCAGTAGTTAACTCTGGTCTTTCTAGCTTAGATCTGATTTTGATATATACATAGGAGCTTACCGGAATATAGTCCTTAGCAATTATGGCCTTACGTTACCGGAATCCCGAAGAGGACATGAAGGCGCGCGCAGATTTCTCAGAGTCCGCGAAAGGGTGGGGCATAAGAAAAGGCTTAAAGGGGGAGCAACTAGAAATGTATATCATAGCTGAGTTAGAATGGTGGGACCAAGAAGAAGAAATTATGTTTAAAGAAAATGATGAGTTCTTTGGAGCACAAGAGCGTAGCAAAACTGAAGAAGCAGAGATTAATAAACAGCATATTGAAGTAGTCAATGCAGAGAAGCTAACCTTTCTAGCGAAACATAAGGTAGGAGATATGGATGCTCACCCAACCAGGAAGGAAGGGACATCTTTGCCAACCACCGCGGAATCAGAGTTAGTGGACCGGGAACTACAGGTTCTCATTCGACCCAGTCCTAAACGGAAAAGAGGGAAGAAAAAACGTGCCAAGGGCATTTCAAACAGTCACAAACGTGATAACTGTTTGCACCACGGCAATAGTCGTTTGACAGTAGAGGACCTTCAGGAAAACCACTTGACTGCTACGAGAAATGAATCTCGAGAGAAAGAGGAACTGAAGACAACCTTTAATGAGGTCGCAGGCGGAGACCTAGCCGATTCTCACATTTCCTTCTGTTCACAGAATCACGAAGTGGAATTACATCTGACTGAAATAGGGAGGATGGAAGTAACTGAATCCCAGGTGAATTTCATTACTGCAACGCGGGAAGAATCACTAATTATCAGTTCAGATAATTTGCTTACTAACAGTTACCCAGAGGACAACTGTTCGTACCACAAGATATGTGGTTTAACTGGTCCGCCAGTACAAGACTCCCAGGAATCTCATTTTACTTCAACGAGAGGTGAAACTCAAGAGGAAGATGACCTGAGGACATCTTTTAAGGAGGTCGGAGATCTAAAGGTAACCGACTTTATTATTCCCTTCAGCCCAGACGAGGAAGAAGTGGGATTAAATTTGACTGACAGTGGGATGAAGGATGACCCGGAACCCTTTGTGATCTTTGAGGCTGCAGCTCAGGAAAAGACACTAGACATCAGTTCAAATGATTTACGTAGTGTGATGGATTGTGTAGACACCAGCCCATCACAGGATTTACCTCAACTGGACTTAGCCCATGAAAGCATGACCAGAGAGGAACATCCAGACCAGGAAACATTTCCAGTTGTTATCTCACAGTATACCAGTTCGGAGACTCAGGAAACACAGGGAATTGTTAGGAGCCAGAATATGGACTCTGATATTGCGCAGACAACATTGTCTATAGTTGCTAAAGAAGAAAATTCTTTGCACAAGATGGAGGAAGAAACGCCTATCATCTCATTAGCTGAAGTTATCAGGGAATTCCAGCAACAGGAACCTGAAGTAACAGAAGTCAAGAGTGGTTTGGAATCAACACTCTTAGGACTCAATCTATCCTTCAGTCAGGTCGATTTGATAGGAGTAGATCAGCTATTTGTGGATACTTTATTCAAAAGTAACACCACTTTACCGCCCTGGAGTAACTATGTTATTTCTCAAGGCTGGACAACTTGGCACACTAAATTTCCAATTTCTAGCACGGTTTTCACACGAAACTCTAATGCAGAGAAACTCAGCCCGTTAACTGATTATCAGGGGAAGAAACCGCGACACCGAGGAGGGAAGATTGTTATACCCAACTTTGAAGGAGGAAAGCGCCAGTTGAATTTATATCATGGGACCATGATGTGTAACATTATTCCTTTCAAAAGGAAGTTATTGATGGATCAGTTGAGGATCTATAATGGATGGAGGAAAATCACGGAGACAAGCTTTGCTGTGGCTAGCTTATGCAAGACCTCACTACGGGTACATCCTCGGCTGAAAGGAGTAAATCACGTGAGTGAATGGTGTAAAACAATTGCTGCCCAGAGGCGTAGAAGAATCCCGTTGATTGTGATCTTTCCCAGAGGGGTAAAATTACAACCTCCTGGCAATTACCGGATTTTACCAAGCTATTGCATGGAATCCCGGCCGAAAACCAGGTACAAGGATCTATCCAGAGTATCTTTGGGTTATGGAAATGGGACGTCTTTATGCAGGACAACCCACTGCCACAAGGAATATTGGAAACCTTTAGGCAGATACAGAACGGAGAGTGCTTAGGCATTATTCTGGGATGTACGGCGTGCGTTGACAAAAGATTTCTGGCAGAAACTTTTTTTTTAAGGGGAAAGCTCTGTCACGAATTGGCCGCCTTAACATCCCAGAATATTTTTCTCGGTCTCCAAATTTGAGAGGCCAAATTGAGAAAGAATGAATTAATCACACTACTTCAAAATTATCTAGTCGTGAGGTAAGATTATTCACAAAAAGCCTCCAGCCATGACGTAAGCTTGCAGATGGCAAGTAAAATGGCAACTAGATAATTAGTATACACCTTGGGAAACTGCTGACCCAGACATGCTGAATCAACAATGAACTGGGCCATGGACTGTGTAATTAAAACCGACCAGGCATGACACCTGATAAGAATAGCTAGGAAATCGCCCAACCGCGATGGATGACCCCATCTGGTAGAGACTAGAGGCGCAAGGTGTGAAATCACTGATAAGACTTAGTGGGCTAATAATTGTCAGACCCACAGGTGTGATGGCCAATTGCAGTGATAAGTGCAATTACCGTCCGGTGGAGATAAGAAGAATTTATGACGGGAATGCCAAGGAGGTAATACTATCTGCTTGACTCAGCTTAAATAAGGGTCCCTAGCCTGTTTTATGTTAGATTAAGTTTGACTTCAGAACAGGTAGGCAGCCAGCTCAATGTTTGGTAGTCACATGTATGATTCTTATGTTGCTAGATGTAACTAGGAGAATTATTTCTTAGTAACTAGTCAGTCTATATCGGACATAGGTTATTTCAATAAATATCATGGTCTAAGTATATTTTTAGGTGTCTTGGTAGATGCTTGTCATTTCTTGGTACACTATCATAGTTGCTTGTTGGTATGTGCATTTGTTGTACAGAATATAGTCAACTGACTATTTATTTAATTCTTACAACAGCAGTAACTAAGTGTGATTAAACCGGGCAGCTCAGCAAATATAGCTGGTCTGTGTGGTAACTTCAATTAGACCTGTTGTATATCTCATTTTGTAGCTATACAATATTAGTACTCATTAATAATGACTGATGCTATTATGTGAGTATCATTATATGTCCATCTTGAAGTAATATAATGTTTACGGATGTTGGATGTATGTATGTGTAATTTCATAAACTAACTAGTGCATTATGCTATGATGTTAAAGTATCATAATATGTCTAGTTTAATCAATATGTTTATGTGTATTGGATGTTTGATATATTGATTTGTCATATGCAAACCTGCCAATATGGAGTGTTATGCTATTGTCTGCGCATTGGCACATGGGCCAATGATTGTGTTGGAAGCAGAGGTGTAATGGTACAGACATTACCCACAATTGGTAGTATAGGGTATATGGTGCTAAACTTTCTCAGTGTATTGTGGGCGTGCGTCCACGGTAATGCATGGAAACCTGGCACAGCTACTGGTCACGGCTTACAAGCCCGGATGATCAGGCATTGTTATAATACCCTTACCGACCCTGTGAGCTGCTAAACTAACATTGGACGGAGCGGCTGTACGACACAGAATTTCTGTATTAGCGACACGGACATGGGGCGGCAGAAATGTAATCAGTACAGGCGTGTGAGACAATTGAAAAGCCCGTCCCAGACTAAAGACAGTAGAGAGAAGGAGGATGGTGAACACAGTAGAGCTGGAAGATAAACTTGGCCAGACTGGTCATTGTATATGTTTGTGTTATGATATGTTTTAATTAGGATTGCGCTGATGTAGAACTGATATAACACATTCTTGACTTTCTTTCAAGCTCTCACAAGGAGCCCTATGTTATAGATCTCAAGACTAGAGACTACTGACTAGGAGTGTCAGGACTGACAGGATCTCAGAATACCGGCAAGCTGTTCTTTTTCTTTTTTGAGTCTACTGGAGAGTGGGGATCTGGACCACAGTTCCAGATAGATGAAGTAACAAGTAAAGTTACGTAATGTTTCTCATCACAATATGTTATATGATTTTATCATCCTCATATTGACAATCATCCGATGTCTATTGTTATGATTAGCAAATAAATGTTGTAGTATTGTAACTCATAGTTCTGTCGTTATATTTTAATTCCAATTGTGCATACGTGTTGTGTGTGTACATTGGTGGGGGTTCACTTACACACCAAGGAAGGGAGCAGTCAGGGAGAAAAACCTGTACTGGAATAGTTGTCTTTACACTTTAATTCAGACGTAAAAATCTATTCTAACTAACCTTCTCCTTCCCATCCTTGGCGAATATTCAGCACAGTTCATTTCAATTTTGTAACGAGCCACTAGGAACTGTACGTTGGATATTCAAGGGCTTAATCTGTAGTTCAGCCATATAGATTTTGTCCCTAGTCAGTTTCTGACTATCTGGGGTTGCTCGCCAGTGAATAATACATTCATCTAGCCGGTGGGGCACCCCGACTTATGACATGGGCTGAGAACATCGGTTCCCCCGTTGTTAGAAGCTTTTAGCCTGCTCCCTTCCATCTGGTTTCACATAATCTTAGATCAAATTGTATATTTTATTTTCCCTACTACTTGTGCTGTCTTTAATAATTCATGCATAGTTCTAACATTCGGGGTGTCAATTCTGGAGACTTTGGTAAGTGAAAGAGGAGGTAACTCAGCAATCCAGACTTCTTATGGCTTTATCATCTAAGTGGGTCAGTACATTTCAGGATTCTGGTACACCCCTGAAGGCACAATGGGTATATGGTGCTAGACCCACATTTATTATAGGTCAATGGACACTTGCAAGTGATGTGGACAGCATCATGCAGGCTGTCTGTACTTCCAAAACATTTCCTGGTACCCAGTCTAGGCCCGGCCAACCAGGCAACCCAGGGCAACTTTACAAATCATACAAATCTGCCCTGATGTAGATGTGAACCCATGACCACCAGGCAAGCATCTAGTCGCTAAGTACAACTCTCCATCTTGGTTGGCCACTTTAATTTTCTTTCTTTTTTTTGTTTTTGTTTGATTTGGAGACTTGCAGCGAAAGTTTTCTACGAGATGAGATAACCAATGTTGTGCATCATCATCATGTGCCATGTTGATCAGCGTGGGTGGTCATGTTCCACCATCTCACATGATCACCCGACTTGTGGGTCAGCACTGTGTTCTTGTCCCGATTGTGCCATGTGGCCAAACTATCCAGATATTTATCTCTGTGCCTTCTCCTTGTTCTTCTCCCCTCAATCTTGCCAGTTGTCACTAAGTTTTCTAGTTTATTTTTTCTCATAACGTATCCAATTTTTGGGATGTTATGCAACCCCTTTTTATCGTCTCTTATGACATGACTGGTAGGTTATAGTTCTTTGCTTCCTTTATGGACCCCAGTAAGACACGCACACAGAACGAGTTACTCACTATATATTTCTGGAGGTGATGGTAGTCTTCCTCTGCAAGAAGCAGCAAACGTGTTATTTCTGAACAATACAAGAAGACTCCATTCCTGTGAAATAAATTGTGTGAGCGTGTAAATAATATCATGTCATATAATGTAGTTGCAGTCTCTCTCTCTCTCTCTCTCTCTCTCTCTCTCTCTCTCTCTCTCTCTCTCTCTCTCTCTCTCTCATTTATTAGCTTCTGTGTATTTTTCATTGGCTTTAGCAGCTCTGAGCTTTCTATTGTTTAATACTACTTTCATTAATTTTTTTCCTTTCTTCTATGCTTTTAATGGGATTTTTTTTTTAATTTCAAAGTCATCCATGCTTTATGTTTTGTTCCCTGTTTCCAAGTATTCCCATACATGATACATTCCAAATGCTTTTAACCTCCTGCCAGCAGTAATTCGGACTAACCTTATCTACACTCTGTTGAAGGACCTTGTACTTATTAGAAACTGGGACCATACCTTGCTCTCTAGTTTCTTGACTGCTGAGATTATTCTACATTGTACTGTTTTCAATAGCTGTTATATTCAGATATTACGTATCTCTTGAATTCAATATAATTTTAATTATGATTGTGATCTAAATTTACATCTGTGCCTCTTGAAACTTGTAAATCATGCAGAGGTGACATAATTTTCTTGTTAATACAAATATGCAAATATTATCAATTAGATTTTCTGTATTATAGTCTGCTGCAGGTGCCAAACTTGAGATTCTCAAACAAAATCAATAGGTATGAAGACTATGAATAATAATTATATTTAAAATATAATTCACAAATTTGTATGTGACCCCCAATTACTTTCATTCAGTACGTCAGGGTGATGGGACTCCTGCTTTGAGAAGGCCTGATTTTGACAACACTATTTCCATATTAGTATGAACTGGTAATGTGCCCATCTTCCATGACCAACTACTACATATGGGTGATGGGTTTTGACAACACTATTTCCAAATTAGTGTGAAGTGGTAATGTTCCCATCTTTCATCACCAACTACTACATATGGGTGATGGGTTTTCACAACACTATTTCCATATTAGTATGAACTGGTAAGGCAAGGCACGTAGAGCGCCCTGGTTATCCACTGCACCTGTATTCATCTCCAGTCACCTTGACTTGTCTTGCCACTGGACTCTGATGGACTCAGGCGAGAGAGTGAGGTCAACGAATTGCGCAACTCTTCCTCACTTTAATCCAATTCATCGCACAAGTCATTTTTCATCCAACTTCATATATCACAAGCTGCCACAATTGATGACGAAGTGAATGCAAGAATCTCCAAGGCCAGCGCGGCCTTTGGCAGACTGTGCAAGAATGTATGGGACAGAAATGGAATAAGCCTGCAAACAAAGCTGAAAGTCTACAAAGCAGTTGTATTATAAACACTGCTATATGCATGTGAAACATGTACTGCTTATCAGCGACATGCTAGGAAATTAAACCACTTCCACACAGTCTGCCTTAGGAAGCTATTGAAGATTAAATGGCAAGACAAGATCCCAGACACTGAAGTTCTAGAAAAAGCGACCATGCCCAGTATCCACACTCTACTAATAAAAAATCAGATCCGCTGGGCTGGATTCACTTAACTGGATTCGCTGGATTCACTTAACTCGTATGCCAGATCACAGGCTCCCTAAACAAATTTATTATGGAGAGCTGTGTTGTGGTAAACGCTCACAAGGCGGCCAGAGGAAACGCTTTAAAGACACTCTGAAAATCTCACTTAAAGATCTTGGAATTTATCTTGACACTTGGGAGACTGCTGCTAAAGACCGTAATTCGTGGCGTACATCATTACATAAGGGTGCAGTCACTTGTGAAGCAACCAGGACTGCAAGAGATGTGAAGAAAAGGCTGGACAGAAAAACCATTGCAGGAGATCCTCCTCCTGGAATGTCAAGCATTCTTTGCCCACATTGTCAAAGAACATTTCGAGCCAAAATAGGCCTTATCAGCCATCTTATAACTCACAGCTCCATACTTTCAACCCCACTGGATGAAATGAATGGTCATCATCATTCTTGATGGACAAACAACATGAAATGGTAATGACCCCATCTTTCATCACCAACTACTACATATGGGTGATGGGTTTTGACAACACTATTTCCATATTAGGATGAACTGGTAATGTCCCCATCTTCCATCACCAACTACTACATATGGGTGATGGGTTTTCTTCTTCTTCTTCTTCTTCTGTGTTCATCCGGAGTTTTTTTTCGGACATGATTGCGTTGTGCCTGTTTACAGCTGAGCTGCGTTCTTGTGCCGTTAGGCCGACATCCGACTTCTGTGGGCATTTGTTGACCGGGTTAACCTTCCCGGGGGTTTCTTAGGACGTTTGACTCTCACTGTTGTGGTGTTATCTCTCCATCCCAGCTGGCTCATATAGAACAGCCAAAGGCATCCTGGTCAGCCCTCAAGGGAAGGCAGGGGCAGACCATGGGCATTCCCCGCCATCCAAGGAGGCTTCCATAATTGAAGCCAACACAGCGCTCTGGTACTGGGCTCACCCAAGGAATCGTCACATCCTGCACATGGCTGCTTAGCCTCACTTCCGTATATTGGGCCTTCCGTTCACCATAGGCTGTTCTTCCGGAAGCCAGAAGAATGCAGTCTGCAGATGACATCCACACAGTGAGCTTTCGATTCGGACTTTCCACGTAATGGATTTGCTATCCAAGCAATATTCCATTTCGTGCCACTAGGACACTTTTTCCACCTTTTATGAAGCCCACACAGTGAGCTTTTGATTCGGACTTTCCACGTAATGGATTTGCTATCCAAGCAATATTCCATTTCATGCCTCTGGGAGGCTTGTATAACCGACATGCCTGTGGTATGAAGTGTGGCAGTCTAAATACTTCTTCATATTACCTTTGGCCAATACCTTTGGCCATTGTTTAAATATAATGCTAGACACAGTAAACGTTTAAATATATTACACATTCCGAAGCCTAGGATTGACTTATACAAAACAAGCTTAACGTACTCTGCAGCTCAGCTGTGGAACAATCTTCCACAAGAAATAAAAGACATCACCAATCCTTATTCATATAATCGCAAATTACTCGAACACTATCTCAGTACGGATTACCTTCCCCCATAATAATAGTGATAATAATAATAATAACAAAACCCTAGTATAACAGCCAGTCCCCTTTTGGTAGGCCAGTATATTCCACATGGCTAATAAGTGTCTGACCATTATCTAATGTTACTGTATCGTGTAGTTTTGATGTTCGCATTTTGCCAATGCTTTTATTATGCATAAGTTTTATATTGTTGCTGTTCTCTGTTAGCCTTGAATGACGTGTGAATGAAATAATGTATGGAAGAGAGTGATAGAAGGGCAGAATGTTAGACGGGCCTGCGTGCCCAATTCTTAACCCTTTGAAAATAAAGTTTGTTCGTTCGTTCGTTTGTTCATGCACCTTTAAATGTCAACCTGAATGTAGTTTAAGTAAGCTGCAGTCAACTTGAGCTTGTTGATATCTCCATAGAGCTTGTCCTCAAATGAAGCAGGTGTGGGCCAAAATATCTTTCTCTGTTCTGCATATAGTGAGCACTCCTGCAGCAAATGTTTAGCTGTCATTTTACCAGTTCCACAATTACATTCATCGGTATCTCCTATCTTTAGTTTATTGAACAAGTGGTATTTCAGCCTGTTAAGTCCTGGGCGGAGTCTGAAGATTGCTACTTGTTCTCTTCGGTCGAGTTTGTAATATGCATCATCCTTCCGGTGGCCTGGATGTTCTGATTCCCATTTGACTCTATAAGTGCTTTTTATAAACCTCTTTGCCTCATTATAGGTTATGTCTATGTCAGGCTGTGGTAGTCGTCCACCCTCTTTTGCTAGTCTGTCAGCCTCTTCATTTCCAGGTATACTGCAATGTGATGGGATCCACTGTATTACAACTTTTTTGGATTTCTGGCATAGACCATGGAGTGCTGCTCTTAGGTCAGCTAGTTCTGTGCTGTTTTTGCTCTTCAGTATTGAGACAACTGACTTTGCATCTGTGAAGATAGCTATTTGCTTCTCTTTATTTTCCTCCATCAAGAGCATTTCTGCTGCAGTTTTCAAAGCCTTTACCTCTGCTTTGTAGTTACTTGAAAATTTTCCAGTTGCCACTGACTGTGTTTTTTTCATTCCATTTTTTAAATTTAGGAGAATTCCTTCTCCTCCATTTTCTATTGAATTTTTGGCTTTTTGGCTGATCCATCTGTATATGCATGGGTCCAATTGCTGCTTGGGTAATGTTCTTTTATGTAGTTTAGGGTTATTTTTCTTCTTTCGGTTTCATTCTGAGTGTTCTTTTTCTCAATACCAGGAATGTTTTCTATCATCTCAGGCAGTTGCTGCTGTCTCCAAGCTGGGAACTTGTCTGCATTGTAAATGGGTTTGACCGTTGATATGTTAAGTATAGGATCTGCCCTAATCTTTTGTTTTGCAGTTGCTACAAAATTGCTACGCTTCAGTCTTCCCTTTCCAAAACCATTAAACCTGCTATACATAGGGTGGTCTGTCAATCTTCTAAATTTTTCAGCTTGTTGCTGGGCTATGCTATCTCTTCTATCCTGCATTGGTTGTAAACAAGTGATCTTTTCTAATTCACTAACAGGTGTTGTCTTCAGGCTTCCAGTTATGATTCGCATTCCTTGATTTTGGACTCTACTTATTTTGTTAAAGTTTGACTTAGCTGCTGTTTCCCAAGCTGCAATGCCATATTCCAGTACTGGCCTCACCAGTCCAGTGTATAACTTCTTGAGAACTTTCTCATCTGCTCCCCACGTTGTACCAGCAAGCTTTTTCATGATTGCCATTCTTTGCCTTGCTCTTGTTCGATTTTTCTCAACCTGTGTCTTCCATGTCAGGCGACGGTCAAAGGTGACTCCCAGATAGTTTGAATTTTCTTCATGGCGCAATATTTTTCCATTCAATACCAGCTTAGGTTGCTGAGTTTTATTTGAGAGGGAGAACACTGCATGTTGTTTTCTCCTCACTTATCTTCACTAGCCATGATTTTGACCAGTCCTCTAGCGCTAATAAGGCTTGCTGTATTCTGCTGTTAGCTGTACTAATATATTCTTCAGATGTCCATATGGCTAGGTCATCTGCAAAGGAGGATGTGTGTACTCTGGCTGGAAAATTGTCTGTGATGTCATTTATATATGCTAGGAATAATGTTGGTGAAAGAACTCCTCCTTGGGGGACACCTTGCTCCCCTAGCATCATTTTGCTGGTTTGTCCTTGTACTTTTGTCCTGGCAGTTCTGTCCTCAAGGTAGTGGCTGATCCATTTATACATTTTCCCACAAACATGCATTTTTTGCAGTTTTACTTTCAGTCCTTCCTTCCATACTTTATCAAATGCTTTTTCTAAATCTATCCAGACCGCTAGTGTGTGTTTTTTCTCTTGGAAGGCACCCTCTATTTCCTGAGCTGTATACGTTATTTGATCTTCAGTGTATCTGTACTTTCTGAATCCTGCTTGGTGTGGTGTTAAGAGTTTGTTTTCTTCCAGGTGCCATGTTAGCCTGCCATTGATAATGCGTTCCATTAATTTTCCTACACAGCTAAGTAGACTGATAGGTCGATAGCCATTTGGTTCTTCCAGGTCTTTTCCTTTCTTTGGGACTGGTATTAGTATAGCTTCCTTCCATGCCTGTGGGACTATTCCTCTCTTCCAGCTGTAATTTAGGACTGCTAGTAGTTTCTTTTTTGCCTTAGTGCCTAGTCCTATTAGCATTTCATTTAATTCCATCCTTTCCTGGTGATTTCTTCTTTTTTAGGGTATTCATTGCCTGTTCCATTTCTTCCATTGTTAGATTTGCTATCATATATTCTGCTGCTGTCTCTGTATTACTATGATGTATCTGTTTTTGATTGCTTTCTTCTGTTCGGTTGTAATATCAGTGTGGTTTGCACTGGCATAGTGTTCCATTAGTGCATTTGCAGCCTTTTTTCCTGTTTAATTGTTATTTGTTTGTTTCTAGGTCCTTCATTGTTCATGGCTTTCACTAGTTTCCATAGTTTGTTTCCATCCCTGTCAAAGTTCAGGTTTTCTGTTTTTTCCCTCCAACAATCTCTTGTTGTTTGATTTACTGTTCTTTTATATTTTGCTGAGATGGCTTTGAGAGAGATGTTCGCTTCAGTTGTTTGTTCTCTCTCTACTGTCTTCCTGGCATCTTCAATTTTGTCCTCCAAAATTTGTAGTTCTTCAGTCCAGTATGGTTTGTAATTTTTCCTCGCTCCTCTAGGAATAGACTCAGTGGCTGCCTGTATTATTGCTCTGTTTAGACTTTCTACCATTTCCTTCATGTTGCCATATCGTGTATTTATGTTTTCACAATATCTGTCTGTTAGTATGGCAAATCTGTCCCAATCTGCTCGTTTGTAATTCCAGCGGGGCAAAAGCTTTTGCTCCTGTGGAACATACTCCATATTCATTACAAGCATGATTGGTCTGTGGTCACTACCTGCTAATTGGTCAAGCACATGGCGATCGATTTTGTGGAGGATGTCTCCTGTGCAGAAAGCTAAGTCTGGAGTAGAAGTGGTAAGCCATCTTCTGGAGTAGAAGCTCGGTGTGTCATCCGCTTTGTTGAGTAGATGGAGATTTGAGTCTATTTCCCAGTCCTCCACTTCATCTCCTCTTTTGTCAGTATCTGGGTATCCCCATCTTTCTGAATGGCTATTAAAGTCTCCGACAATAATGCAGTTTGTGTCAGTTATTTTCATGTTTGAGAGTGTAAGGTCCTTATCTGCTGGGCTATACAGATTGTAAATTCTTATTTTCACATCCTTTATCATTATATCAACACCCATAATTTCCGTTTGGTTGTCAGAGATCACAGATACTTCGCTGCAAGGTATTGTATTTCATGTAAGTATTAGAACTCCTCCTTTGTGTCCTTCGCGGTCAAAACGTATGGCCTGGTATCCTCTGAGAATTTGCGATTGGCATTGAGGTGTGTCTCTTGAATACATGCCACATCTATTCTATCTTTATGAAGACGTTGTGTTAGGGAGACTTTCTTGTTATAAACTCCTTCGGCATTCCACTGCAGTATGTTGAGTGTACAGGGTGTTTGGTCAATAGCTCTTAACCTACTCCTCTGTGCCTTGACTCCACAGCACAGGGGAAGGTGACCACCAGTAGTCATGGGTGGACCCCCTCGAGGCAGGGGGCCCGGCACTATCACCGTCTGATGGGACTTCGCAGGATTAGCACCATAACGATTAATTTTAAATTGTGACATCATGAATCAAGTTACGTTGCACTGCTTTGTCAAGCCTGTGGCTCAGTACATCTGGTTTCGACAAGCATTTTTAGGGGTGCTTTCCCTAGCCTTTGACTGTCCCCAGTCTACTTACATGGCAGCAGGTTTGTGTGTCGCTTGATCTGTCCAACATGGGTGACCCTACCAGTAGCTGTGCTACCCTCGGCATAGCTCTTGGGGTCATTGGAACGCGCTAGCCCCTCTACCTCGTCACGGCGGACACAGCAGAGGGGGGTGATGGGTTTTGAAAACACTATTTCCATATTAGTATGAACTGGTAATTTTCTCATCTTCCATCACCAACTGCTACATATGGGTGATGGATTTTGACAAAACTATTCTCATATTGCCGGCTCAGTGGCGAAGGGGTTACGGACACAGTTCATAATCCTATATACACGTGTTCAAAACACAGCTGCAGACAAATTGACAGCAGACCGCCTTGCGTTTTTTTTTTAAAGAAATGGTATGGATGCCAGTCGTTCAGAAAGCAATAGCAAACTACTGAATGAAAACTTACCAAGAGATCACAACAGCAAAAAATGCTGGTGTTGACTGCGATGTCTTGTAAAGGATATGCAACTAATTATATTCTTTGCTTTTTGCAGATGCTGCAATTACGACCCACTGAGGAAGAATTACAACATCTACTGTCTGCATTCTCCTACGCTTATTCTGAATTTGGTTTAACAATTAACAAAAAGAAGACACAGATTATGTCACAAGGTGCACATGGGGTACCATCAATCTTTATTGACGACGCCGAACTAGAGATGGTAGACCATTTTACATATCTAAGATCAGAGATATATAGCAAATTATCCCTAGATCAGGAAATCAACATCAGGATTGGTAAGGCAGCAACAACAATGAACATGTTAGCAAAAAGAGTGGGAGAACAGGAAGCTTACTACGAAAACAAAAGTCCTTGTCTACCAAGCCTGTGTCCTTAGTACTCTTCTTTATGGCAGTGAAACCTGGTCAACTTACTCACACCAAGAGAAACGTTTAAACAGCTTTCATATGCGAAGAATACTTGGTATTAAGTGGCAAGACAAAATCACAAATACTGAAGTATTGGAAAGATCAGGTTGTGTGACGGTGTGTTCCATGCTCAGTCTTCGTAGACTTAGATGGATAGGACATGTTAGGAGGATGGATGATGGTAGAATACCAAAAGACATCTTTTTTGATGAATTACAGATGGGTAGAAGATCTCAGGGTCGACCTCTACTACAATACAAAGATGTGTGTAAGCAGGGCATGATTGATACAGGCATTGATAATGCCCACTGGGAGCAAGTCACCACTGACCGTGTTGCATGGAGGGCAAATATCAGAAATGGAATAAAGACAAAGGAGAAAATGATTGCAGATAAAGCACACACAGAGCATGAAAGACGTAAGATGGTGCATGATGGTGAAAATGACCATGTGTTCACATGCATCCACTGTGGATGAACATATACAGCGCAAATTGGCCTTATCAGTCACATTCGCCACCGCCATGAGTTGTAGTTAGTATGCCTTTTTGAAGCACAATGTACCAAACTATTTTGCGGATGCTGCTGCGATTATGACCCACTCTGAGGAAGAATTACAACATCTACTATCTGCATTCTCCAATGCTTGTTCTGAATTTGGTTTACCAATTAACAAAAAGAAGACACAGATTATGTCACAAGGTGCACATGGTGTACCATCAATCTTTATTGACGACGCCGAACTGGAGATAGTAGACCATTTTACATATCTAGGATCAGAGGTAAGTAGCAAATTATCTCTCGATCAGGAAATCAACATCAGGATTGGCAAGACAGCAACAACAATGAACATGTTAGCAAAAAGAGTGGGAGAACAGGAAGCTTACTACGAAAACAAAAGTCCTTGTCTACCAAGCCTGTGTCCTTAGTACTCTTCTTTATGGCAGTGAAACCTGGTCAACTTACTCACACCAAGAGAAACGTTTAAACAGCTTTCATATGCGAAGAATACTTGGTATTAAGTGGCAAGACAAAATCACAAATACTGAAGTATTGGAAAGATCAGGTTGTGTGACGGTGTGTTCCATGCTCAGTCTTTGTAGACTTAGATGGATAGGACATGTTAGGAGGATGGATGATGGTAGAATACCAAAAGACATCTTTTTTGATGAATTACAGATGGGTAGAAGATCTCAGGGTCGACCTCTACTACAATACAAAGATGTGTGTAAGCAGGGCATGATTGATACAGGCATTGATAATGCACACTGGGAGCAAGTCACCACTGACCGTGTTGCATGGAGGGCAAATATCAGAAATGGAATAAAGACAAAGGAGAAAATGATTGCAGATAAAGCACACACAGAGCATGAAAGACGTAAGATGGTGCATGATGGTGAAAATGACCATGTGTTCACATGCATCCACTGTGGATGAACATATACAGCGCAAATTGGCCTTATCAGTCACATTCGCCACCGCCATGAGTTGTAGTTAGTATGCCTTTTTGAAGCACAATGTACCAAACTATTGTCTGTCAAGATGGCAAGGTGCCAATAATAATATGAATTGGTAATGTTCCCATCTTCCATCATTAACTACTACATATAGGTGATGTATTCAGTTGTGTGCCATTGAAAAGTTTCTCAGAACTGGTAATCTCATTCTTCAGATGTGCTAGGCAGAGGCTGCCATTTCAGACACAATGGCTGGGACAACCTAGCCTGTATGCTACTGCTCTTACATGAAGTCATTTAAACCTACTGTGAGTAATAATGCAAAGTACATAATAACTTTTTTTTTAAAGACATAAGGAAAAGACAAATTAAATTTATGGGGCATATCTACAGAACAGGTGGAACAGAAAAATTAGCCATAAGCAAAAAAAATGCTAGGCAACAAAAGCAAAGGAAAACAGAGAAAGATGTGACAAATTTGAACAGTCACACAGCAAATAATATTAGCAATATCGACATCATCAAAATATCAAATGCCGAAGTGGAATGGAATATCATGATCATCAGTATCTAATCCAGACCATGCACCTGAAAGAGAAAACAAAGGTCTCTTTGTATATTAAATCTTCTTATCTAAAAAATATTAATACTGAGAAAATATAGATCAAATTGCTCCTACCTTATGTGTAGGCTGTTTGCAAACGATGAACTATTTAACCCAACCATATGATCTGCAAACAAAATAAAACAAAAGTGCTACATTCCAGATAATACTATACGAAGTATACTTAAATGGGTCTGTTCATCCCTTTTATGGTAGGGGTAGGGGCAGTTAGTTAGTTAGTCTTTCCTCTTGAGACCAAGGCGGCGCATAGGGCAGAAGTCATGGCTCTCCATGTCTGGCAGTTCGCTGCTACCTGTTGTAGATCTTGGATGTTTACTTGACCGTTGAATGAGCCTTCTCTGGTGATAGTTCTACGCAGAGTCTCTCTTTGTCTTCCCTGTTTTCTTTTCCCTACCGGTAACCATATGAGGGCTTGGTAGGGGAGTCTTGTCTTGTCCATTCTGAGTTCATGGCCGATGTAGTTCCAACGGCGTTTTCTTATAAAATTGGATACAATATAATGCTTAGTCTCTTGTCTTATTTGCTTATTGGTTCTGAAGTCTGTCCAGTGGAGGTTTAGAATTCTTTTAAGACATTTGTTCTCACAATTATCTAATTTTATTTTATCAAAAGCTACCGTTGATTTCCAACTCTCACATCCATACGTTAACACTGGAATCACACAAGAGTTGAAGATTTTAAGTTTTGTGTGTTTGCTGAGTGTCTTTGACTTTCAGATGTTTGACAGTTTATTGAAGGCACCAGATGCCAGTGTGATTCTAGATGATATTTCTGGTGTTGAATCCCCTGTAGATGTCATTTTGCTTCCTAGGTATGTGAAACTGTTGACTTTTTCAAGAACGTGGTTGTTTAATTTCGTGTCGTCTGAACTGGTAGAGGCAGTACCAACATAATATTTCATAACTAATGGAACAATTGCAATCATAACTGCACAGGTATAATGTACATATGTAGTAATCTTGAACAGCAAAGAATGTGATAACAAAGAATCTCTGGTTGCCTGAAAAGGTAGCTAAACTTGATTTTTTTCATAATACAGAGGACAAAGCAATGTGAAGCACCATTAAATAGGACAACCATCAACTACAGCCAGAACACTATATTCCAAGGGTGCTGTAGTGTTCCAGATGCCAGAAGTTTTGACACACTTGTACGAACTGCAAGAGTGAGGTGGACATCTGTAGACATTGCTCTGGCACACACCCATACAGTCAGCATCCACATGTGAAAACTGACAGAGGCTCAACCCAAACAGAACCCATGGCTCTAGCTACCTCACGTGCCCTTGCCTCTAAGATACAAGGAAGCTATAAAAATAGCCATCAAGTCCAACCTGCCTTACAAAGGGACAAGAAGGTAGTAGAAGGCCATGACAAGTGATACAAAAACAGATAAATCCCAATTACAGGGCCAAATGAAGCAACTTAAGTAACAAATAGATATGGCGCACAGAAATCAACGACTGCAAATAAAAGCAGCACAGAGAATCCTGGACAAACTGAAGCTCTTTCAGCAGAAAATCATGCTGGATGTGGCACCTATGGCTGGGATAAAGGCAGAATAGCAAAATAGCAACACTGAATAAGAAACAAGAAGAATGAGAACAAAACCAATAACTGAAAAAACAGAGACTAAGAATCAAACAGCTCCAACAGACAACGTAGCACAAAGCAAGAAGTCCCTGACAAAAATCGAAATATCAGAAAAGGAGAAAGAAATAGAAAGTAAGAGTGAAGATGATTAAGAAACAACAAAAAGCAAGAGAATAGAAGACTTCACATCACAGAGAACGAGAGTAGAAGATACAAAACACAAAAGAGAAAACAGACTACTACTACTTCTTCTTCTTTCTCATCTCATCTCATCATGTTCCTCTTGTACCTTGCGGTGTCGAGGTGAAGTATAAACATCGTGAGAGTGCCCGATTATGGGCTTCATATATCGATATTCCCATGGACTCTGCTATTCCCTCCATTCACCGTTTACGTGGTCGGCCTCTTCCTCTGTTTCCATCTGGTCTGTACATCATTGCTTGTTGTGATATGCTGTTGAATGGTAACCTACTTGCATGGCCAAACCATTTGACTTGCTGCCTTCTAATAAAATCTAGTGCTGCTATAACCCCCACTTTAGTCCTGATTTCTTCATTTCTGATCTTATCTCTTCTTGATACGTTGAACATTCTTCTCAGGAATCTCATTTCTGTTGTTGTGATTTTTCTTTTCTCTGTTTCTGTCATTGTCCAGGTTTGGCATTGGTAGCATAGAGTTGGTAGGAAGATTGTGTTTTATAGTGCTTTCTTAGTAGTTATTGATACATGTTTGTTCTTTAGTATTGGTGCCATTTGTCCAATGAGTTGGTTTGCCTTATTGTATCTATTTTCAATCTCGTCTTCTGATCTGCCATTTGATGATATTATACTTCCTAGGTACTTGAAACTCTTTACTTGTTTCAAGGGATATTTGTTTAGGTGAATTGTTGTTGTTTTTTCTTCTTTAGTTATAGTCATTACCTCTGTTTTTCTTGTGCTAATTTTCATGTTATGTTCCCTACACATTTCGTTTAGACTATGCATGTGGTCTTGTAATTCAGCTTCTGATTTTGCTATTAGTGCTTGGTCGACCACAAACAGGAGTTCTCTAATGGTTAAATTTGCAGATGGTTCTTCTTCTGTGTTCTCGTCATGCAGTATTCTTGTGGTCTCTGTTTGGCTGGTTTCTTTGCATATGTTGTCTATATATGTTATGAACAAGAGAGGGGACAAGACACAACCTTGTTGTACTCCAGATCTTATGGTGAAGGGTTCTGAATGTTTATTCTTACTATGCATTCACTGTTGTTGTATAAGCTTCTACATAGATTTGTTAGATGTGTACTCACTCTATATTGTTTATGGATTTCCCACAGCTTGTTTCTATCTACTCTATCAAATGTTTTTTCTTGGTTGACAAAGGCTAAGTAGAGTGTTTCACTGAATTATGATTGATTGTTCTTTAAGTTGTCTAAGAGCAAAAATGGCTTCTGTGCATCCTTTGTTTTTCCTAAATCCAAGTTGTGTTTCGCTTAGCTGGGGTTCTATAGTAGGTCATAATCTCTTCTCAAGAATTTTGCAAAATATTTTCCCAGTATGACTCAACAGTGAAAGTGTATTGTGTGCAATCTCTTTTGCTGCCTTTGTTTTTCCAAATTGGGATAATTATGGCGTTTCCCATCTCATGGTGTCTGTTGTTCTACCCAAACATGGTTGAATAGTCTATGTAACCGTGCTGTTCCTACTTCTCTTGCTGCTTTAAATTAGTTCATTTGATATTTCCTCTTGTCCCGGTGATTTGTTTAATGGGGCTAATCTTATGGCTTCTATAATTTCTTCTTTCAGTATGTCTGGTTCTAGTTCTTCGGGGCATCTGTGTAGGTTTCTTGAATTCCTGTGACATCTGAAGGGATGTTGAAAAGTTGTTCGAAATACTGCCTCCATCTTATTAGGATTTGTTTTTGTTCACTTATTGGGTCTCCATTTTCGCTATTAATTATTTCAGTTGAGTCAAAGGGTTGTCCTCTGGTTCGCATTGCGCTTATCTTTTTGTAGAAGTTTCTAGTTGCCTCCTTGTAGTTTTTATTTATGGTTTCTCCATACTCTTCCCAGTCTTTTTGTTTTTCCCTCTTTGCTATTCTATTCACATGTCTTCTCGCTATTCTATATTCTATGTAATCACATTCCTGTTTGCTCTTCAACCACTTTTTTCTTCTTTTGTTCGACTGAAATATGTCTATAACTGCAATGTTGTCTCTTGTATGAATCTAACAGTCTTTTCTAGTTCACTCAGTGGTTCACAGAGTTTATCTTCCACTGTTGTCTCTCTAGACCAGAAGGTTCGCCTGGATATGTTGTAGTTTGGGCAGTCCTGGAGTATGTGCTCTTCTGTCTTCGACGCCAAACCACATGTGCACATGACTGAGTCACCAGTCTTGAATTTTGTATACATGTGGTTGTGTAATCTATTGTGTCCTGTTCTGAGGCGCAGAATAATGACCTGTTCTGGTCTGTCCATAACGTGGTAGTCGTCTTGAGTAGGGTTTGGTAGCCTTCTGACTGATTTGATCATTCTTTTTTTTTTGGTGGTAAGTAATGGGCACATCAGGTTGTTCTTCTTTTGCACCTTCCCTAGCCAATTGATCAGCTCTGTCGTTTCCGGGTACTCCACAGTGGGATGGTATCCACTGTATGGTGATCTTACGCTGACTGCTAAGTTCAGAAAGTAGTGTCCTTAGAACTGGCAATTTCCCAGCCAGGAGCGCCTCTATTACTGATTTTGCATCTGTCAATATCACCACAAGTTGTGTACCATGGCTGGTATTTTGTAATTTCTCTGTTGCTATCTTGATTGCCTCAATTTCAGCATCATAGTTATGGCAGTACTTTCTTGTTGAAACTCTGGCCGTGTCCCTGGTATTATTTGGGTATTCTTCTTCTTCTTCTTCTGCGTTCATCCAGAGTTTTTTTTTGGATGTGAATGCGTTGTGCCTGTTTACAGCATAGCTGCGTACTTGCGCCGTTAGGCCGACACAACCGACTTCTGCGGATTTGGGTATTCTACGTACACTCCCACTCCACCATTTTGTGCTGACCCATCTGTGTAGACTCGGATCCAGAGATCCTGTGGGTATTCGTCATCAAGGAAGCTGAGAGTGGCTGTTCTGCGCTGTACACTGTTCTTTCTTCCTTGTCAAATATTCCTCTCCCTTTTGTCTGGATTTGAAGCGATAAGTCTATGTTCATCGTTCCATGGGGTTCGCTCTAGAATAGTTGTCAGGGGGATACCAACTGTGGGAAGATCAGTGGTTTCTCTGCAGAGTCATTTGGCCTGGTGGATAAAACTACTTCTTTTCAACCGCCCCATAGCTAAGTTTTCAAATCGGTTCTTCATAGGGTGGCCTGGCAAGCTGAGGAACTTTTCTGCTTGTATTAGTGTTTTTGTATCTCTGCGTTCTCTCAGTGCTTGTGTCCTCCCCATTTTCTCCATTGCTACTATAGGGGTTGATATAGGAAAACCAGGTGGAGTCAAGGTAGAATTGTTTACCAATGAATCCCTCCCTGGAATAAAAAAAAACATGTGATGCAGGAACCATTATATAAAAATGCTAAGATGCAGAAGCGTGCAAAACCAACTAGATGTAACAAAAAGGCTACAAAGAAATAACACTAAGCTTAAGAAGCGCTGACACCACAGGAAGCAAAACCAGGAGCAATATTCCACAAGCACAAGTTGAAAAAAAAACAAAATATAATAGAGTCAAATATAATAAGATAATAGAACATTAGTTGAATGGGGTTTAAACAACTCATGTCTTTCGACGAGTTCGATTCAGGAAAATTTGCCACCTGGGACAAAATAGTATTCTTTGCCAAGAAATAGAAAATACCTTTCAGGAAAAGCAATCTGTACTGTCTTTCTGGATTTGACCAAAGCCTTTAATAAGATATAGATATTTACCAAACTGCTGAACCACAAATGTAAAGAATGAGTGTAAATTGGGGTAACAGACTTCCGTTAACTATCATACAGCAAGAGTGAAACTTCACAGATCATTAAATCGTGTACCTCTGAAGTCGAAGTGGGTTCGCCTGTTGGAGAAGGTCACTGTTAATAGGGAAAGCTAATTCACATGCAAAATTCAGTCCAGCACTACTAGAAGTAGTGTGTAGGGACTATGCTTGAGTTCAAAGCGAGCGAGTGCAAATAAATAAATAAGTGGTGTTACTCTCCAGTAAGGCATACCACAGGTATAATGTCTACACTCCAGTAAGGCATACCACAGGTATAATGTCTACTCTCCAGTAAGGCATACCACAGGTATAATGTCTACTCTCCAGTAAGGCATACCACAGGTATAATGTCTACTCTCCAGTAAGGCATACCACAGGTATAATGTCTACTCTCCAGTAAGGCATACCACAGGTATAATGTCTACTCTCCAGTAAGGCATACCACAGGTATAATGTCTACTCTCCAGTAAGGCATACCACAGGTATAATGTCTACTCTCCAGTAAGGCATACCACAGGTATAATGTCTACTCTCCAGTTAAGCATACCACAGGTATAATGTCTACTCTCCAGTAAGGCATACCACAGGTATAATGTCTACTCTCCAGTAAGGCATACCACAGGTATAATGTCTACTCTCCAGTAAGGCATACCACAGGTATAATGTCTACTCTCCAGTAAGGCATACCACAGGTATAATGTCTCCCACTTGTTGCATTGTATGTACCAGCATGCTAATTCGCTTCTTATACACGCTCTTACAGGGGCGAATCCATACCTGGCACATTAATCCATGATAAACAAAATAATGAGCCATATTATGCCATCAACCACGTTATTTGGTCAAAACAGAATCACACTGATGAACACATTTGCTTTGATGTCACAGATAGCCAAATCTGTATTCCATGCACTAGGAAACTCTCAAATCATATGGTTGGATCAATATTAAACAGCATCCAGGCTCACAATTCACTCTCCAGCATTCAGCATGCCCCTAGCCTCAATGAGAATGTTACAAATCATGAAACCATTATCTTAATGCCTCTATAATGCCTCTAATTACAGATCACATTTCGCCATTTATCGAAGCTTTGTGAACTTACCTCCCTGTAGAGGGATAGTTAGTTGTTTCATTAGCTTGACATACTATATGCCAAGATATTAGTGAGCTATCATTCTGAAACTACATACGTCACACATTTTATTATAACAGTTGTCATTCAGAACTGAGTTCCCCTGAGGTTCAGGTTGCAAGTCACTCTCAGATACACTACCTACCATATTAGCCTTTTTTCCAGCCTCATTTATTATACATAACTTAGCTATATCCACTTTAGCTTTAAACATAAAGCACATTTTATTTAAATGTAGATAAATTATTTGTTCTGTCTGCAATTTTTCAAACATTTTCTGCCCATGTACTGGGCATTTTGGATTCAAAATACATATCCAATTTCCCTAGTGGTGGGTAGAGAAAAATGAGCAATTCTTTATCTTATTCATAAGTTTTTTTTTAGTTTTTTAACTGAGCACTTTTGTAGCAGATTGCTTTGAATTATGTGCCAACTGGAAAATGATGTATTATGTTTTTAATAAAAATACATTTGTGTGCATTAAAATAGTCACTTCTTTTGATGTTCAAATATTACACTGAACATGTTTTTTCTTCTTCTCTAAGTGGCCATATTGCTGAGTACAGATTTATTGCAATCTTGACATAATCAGGGAATTTAACATTATTAGTCCACACAATCTCATTAAATCGGAGTCACAAAAGTTGAGAAATCAAATAGCACCACACCCCTTCCTGTCCCTTAAGTGTTCATTTGTTACATACAAATAGCTAAATATAACTAGCATCACCAGGAATAAATGTGTGGTTATTCAACCATATGCTTGGAGAAAGTAATGCTTTCATAAACATGTGATTGCCAACAAACAAAGGTGACTGACCACATAGAGGAAATTCCTGAGGTTAGACAGTCGAATACAAAAAAATCACTATTATTTAGTCCAGCTCGCCCAACATGCCTGCCTGCACGTTGAGTGAAACAAATGGTTGATGAGAATTATGTCACCAGTTCACCAGGTCTGCATGATGACAGACAGAAGACATAGGACTTCATTCATCATGGCAGAATAAGGAGGGCTGAAGGCAACTGGTGTAAAACTGACTAGCAAAACTACGGAAAGTCCTAAGCATGACAAGGAGAGAGAGGGAGAGAGAAGGAGAGAAAGAGGAAGAGAGAGCAAAATGTGAACATAAATATAATGACTACACATGCTTGTTCATATGTTATCACAAGATGTATATGAAATTTGACTCGCAATCCATCTCTCATCTCAAGTTTAGCACCAGCATTAAATAATATATACCTCTGAAGCCGAAGTGGGTTCACTTGATGGCGAGGGACACTGTTAATAATGAAAGCTAATCCACACACAAAATTCAGTCCAGTACTACTGGAAGTAGTGTGAATGGACTATGCTTGAGTTCAAAGCCAGTGAGCGCAAGAAAAAAATGATAAAATTACTTGATGTATAGATTGAAAGTATAAGAGAACACCACCATCATCATACTATGAAACTAAATGATCATTTCTTTGTTGAAATCCACAACTCTGGTGATCGAGTGAAATGGCAAGTTATGACCGCCCACGCTTTCCGGAATGGCACATGATTGATTAATATTCATGATCTTTGAGGTGCATAACTAGGTATGACGCACTCCCATGGACAGAAGAATGAAGAAGATATTCTTTCATTCGCATTAAATTTGTCTACATCTGCAATGTGCCTCCTGTATGAATTTAATTGTCATGTTTAGTTCATTCAGTGGTACATGGAGTATCTTCCACTATTGTTCCACAGCCAATAGGAGGCTCTTTCAGCATCCTCACCAAGTCATTTCAGTGCTAAGTTCTTAGTTGTGCTTCAATGCCAGCTGTTTAAGTACACAGATAAGGCAGATGTGATTTGGGTCCTTTGGGATCATGTGAATAGTGTGAAGAACAGTTAAATCATGGCCTGGAGATAATGGTGGTACAGTCAGCCATCAGTCACTCAGTGTGAAGAACAGTTAAATCATGGCCTGGAGATAATGGTGGTACAGTGAGCCATCAGTCACTCAGTGTGAAGAACAGTTAAATCATGGCCTGAAGATAATGGTGATACAGTGAGCCATCAGTCACTCAGTGTGAAGAACAGTTAAATCATGGCCTGGAGATAATGGTGGTACAGTGAGCCATCCCATCAGTCACTCAGTGTGAAGAACAGTTAAATCATGGCCTGGAGATAATGGTGGTACAGTCAGCCATCAGTCACTCAGTGTGAAGAACAGTTAAATCATGGCCTGGAGATAATGGTGGTACAGTGAACCATCAGTCACTCAGTGTGAAGAACAGTTAAATCATGGCCCTGGAGATAATGGTGGTACAGTGAGCCATCAGTCACTCAGTGTGAAGAACAGTTAAATCATGGCCTGGAGATAATGGTGGTACAGTCAGCCATCAGTCACTCAGTATTCCAAGAACAGGACACAGGGATACATAATCAGACTGCAACTGGTACCATTAGTATCTGGACTCTTTGCTGACTGTTGTAGTTGGGGATGGTGCATGTATGGAAATGTCCTGAGTGTATGACTCAACTATTTAAGTACATTATAAACTTAACCACTTGTTCCTACCTCTGTTTCTTGCCATTAGACTGATCTGTATGGAAGCCATGTGCCTTATGCCATTCCATGTAAAGGATCCTTGCAAAGCCCCCATTCCATGTTAAGGATCCTTGCAAAGCCCCTTCTTATGATACTCACTGGTCTTGTGATTGCTAACGTCCAGTGGTGGTCCAAAGCATTGGTCAGGGAACACCAAGAAATAGTGGTCCAGGAAATTTTGTGAAGTTTCAGCAACCACAAAAATGCATTACAGTGATCTCCTCAGGTATGTAATATATCTTGAAGACCTGCCACAGCATCTGGTAGGGCACTAACTTGCACACATTGACTAGGTTTTAAAAAGTTGCTTAAAAGTCGACACAATTGACTTCATTGCACCAGGTTTTATCCTATATGGCTCAGTCTCTTTCTGCAGCGCGGAAAGCGTCTCACAAAACACAAACTCCGTAGCTCCAGCGATGACCCGCAGGAGTCTCCGAAAAAATGCACTCATGAACTGAAGGACACGGCCCAGAATCGAACCCACAACCTTTGGAGCCTGAGTCAGACGGCTTGACCACTTCGCCACGGAGACTCCCGCGGCTAGGTCTCCTTTCTCCAACTCCTCTCTCTTGATAGCTTCCCATATCATGAGCAATGCTCTACACTTCCGGAGATCCCTGCACCATCTTGTTGATGTACTTGTTTTCCCTCAAAACTGAGAAGAAACCAGTTTGAAATAGGTAATATTGGATAAGTCTTGTTCTTTGGGAATAAATGTTGGCATTTTTCTCCCACGCTTTGCTTATGCATTTATTCCATGTGGTTCTCAATTCCTTGGGGTATTTTTAAAGGACATTCAAACACTGCTTGTGTTTTGTGTTCAGGCCAGCATTCAGACCTTGCGTTGACTTGCAGCGGCGGGCTTTCTTACCCACTGGTGAAGTCTGAACTGTTATCAAACATGTAAATGTCTTGTCATATATATGTATATGTTGCAGGTCCTTGCAATCAACCCCAGGTTGAATTTAATGGCAATTTTAATTTCACTAGTTTGTCATTGCTTTCTGAATGAGAAGACAACATTTAAGTTCAACTTAATGTTGGAGCATGGACTGAAGCCCCTACACACCATCAACACACCAGATATAGCCACCTAGGCTAAGTTAATCAACTTAATTTAATGCACTAAAGCAAATTCCAGGGTTTTCCTAAAAAAATTGGGGTAAGGTATGCTGTCAGTAGAAAATGTTTTATTGGACTAATTTTTTTCAACACTATAAATGCTGATTAGTCCCGTAATGACATTCTGGAACCTTTTTTAGAACAGACGAATGAATAGAAATTGAAGAAATGTGGATCCAGCAAGACCGTGCAACTGCACACACAGCTAGACCATCACTGCAAATTTTGGACGAAATTTTCACAAATCGCATGTCACGTCCTGCTTGTTCTCCACATTTAACTCCATTAGATTATTATCTGTGAGGTTTCTTGAAAGAAAATGTTTACGAAAGCAGCGATGAGTGACAAGGGGATCTGGCCGGTGCTCGACGCTCAGAGGAAAGGTGAGATGGACATATAATCAGATTGCTACCGGAACTATTGGTGTTGGAACTCTTCGCTGGCTGCTGAGGATGGGGATGGAGCACTTATGGAAATGCCCCGAATGCTGTGATGTCAGTTCCTAAATCAATCAAACAATCAAATGTACACACAATAGAGGACCTGAAAGAAGCAATCAGTATTACCATTCAAGAAATAACAACAGACATGTTGCAGAAGGTATTTAACAATATGAAGAGACATGTACAGTCATGCCTTGAAGTCTGTGGTGGAAATTTCCAACACCTGTTATAATGAATACTTCATTGGTAGTAATAGCAATGTCAGTTACCGTTCTTTGTCTTTGGGGGGGGGGGGGGGGGGGGGGGGGAGAGAGAGAAGGCGGAGGCCTTTTTCCCCGGGAGATTTTTTGTGACTCTCCAGTCACTTCTAGTTTTTACCTACGCCTGCTTTAGATTCGATGTATTCGAAAGCCAAACGTCACAGATTGGGGAAACAACTCTAATAAATGCTACTGTCGTCTATCTGCTGGGCTGCAAGTTACTGTCGCTTAAAACATTCTTCTTTTGAATTTCTTGAAGTTTATTCATCCACGGCAAGCTAATTTATCATATATATCCTGTAATTTAAACCATCCTTGACTTTTTGTTGCATTTTTGAATTCTCCGTACAATTTTACACATATATGAAGAGTTTCAACAATCATGGCTTTCAATAGCGTCCAGGAAAAATATTTAGCACAACCGTGAAAATGAGATATGGCAGTCATAACACAAAATTCAAGATGGCGGTGCCAATAGAATAGTACTAAATTGTAGCGGACCTATATTTATTTATAATTAGAACTGGCAATTTAACTACTAAAATTAAACAGAATACAAGTTTCCTTTGCAGCAGTAATTTATCTTTGTACTTGTATAATTTTTCAGCATTTGACATGACTGAAACTAATTTTGAAAGCCAGTTTTCAGACCCATCTGTAAACCTGTAAGTAGTGTAAGGAGTACTTTTTTTCTAAGCAGCGCAGCAGTACATAATTATTTAAATTTAAATACAATACTGTAAAATAAGTTGTTTTTTTTTAAAGTTAGTATTTAATTATTAATTGCTCACTTTTAGATACAGAACAGTTTGGTTTAGTTTCTAAACTAAAAATAGTGTAATTATAGAGCAGAAGCAGAAATCAATTATTAGCAAAAGTGACTGCTTAATTTATGCAGCAGTTACAAACTTATTTACTTACATTAATACATGATATGTAATCAACAAAACAAAGATGTTGCAATACAGTGGTTACATTAAGACAATGTGAGTAAATTTTTATGAATTGTTCTTTAACTAATGACGAACTTTTCTCATGACATTTATCTTATATATAAAAGGCGATCTTCGTCCGTATTTATGTATCTATGTATGTCCTTTATACGTTCGCGAACGGCCCATCCGATTGAGATGAAATTTTCTACACGCCTTCCTTTCAATCCAGAGCTGCCAACTGTGATATTTTGTTAGTGTGAAATCGCCTGCTTACTCAGTATTATTTCATTTTTCATTTTTCATCATAATTTTATATATCTCAGGGGACCTAACTCTGTAAATGTTATTTCAAGGGGCATAACTTTTCTGTATAACTTATAGTCATATTGTGGCATCGTTTTCAAAGATTTATAAACTCTTTGTCCATAGTTATATACCGGCATATGAGTTATAATAAATAATGATACAATCTGTAAGGCATTTTCAAAGTTTTCATAAAAATAATGCACAATGCATAACATTGTAACTCATCTTTTTTTGCTTAAGAAGTTACTGTAGTCATGCAGGTGATTAGAAAGAGTTTTCATTAAAAATAATGGATGGTGTGTGGAAGAACGTTCTTTTAAGTTACTTTTTTTGTTGCATGAATTTAATGAAGCCGGACAGGGTCAGGCAGACAGATAGACAGACAGACAGACAGTCGGGAACAGGAACTTATATGACTACTTATATAAATTAAATGAGATGCTTCACACCAGGAGCTGGGCGATGCCGGGCCGGGTCAGACAGACAGACAGACAGACAGATAGTCGGTAACGGGAACTTATATGACTACTTATATGAATTAAATGAGATGCTTCCCACCAGGGACTGGGCGAAGCCGGGCAGGGTCAGGCAGACAGATAGACAGACAGATAGACAGTCGGGAACGGGAACTTATATGACTACTTATATGAATTAAATGAGATGCTCCACACCAGGAGCTGGGCAATGCCGGGCCGGGTCAGACAGACAGACAGACAGACAGACAGACAGACAGACAGTCAGTCGGTAACGGGAACGAGAACTTATATGACTACTTATATGAATTAAATGAGATGCTCCCCACCAGGGTCTGGGCGAAGCCGGGCAGGGTCAGCTAGTTTAATATAAAAGGGCAGCTGTTTATAACTGTTAATTAGATCACAGCACATCCTATCGAAAAGTCTTAAAAGTCAAGTGCATTTTTCTCGGAGACTCGTGCTTTGTGCGATGCTTTCGGCAGGAGAGACCGAGCCATATCATGGGATAAAACCCGGTGCAATGAAGTTGATCATCTCAATGCTGTCGACATTCTATCAAACAAAACATGAATGTGACTTTTACTTTGATGCGACAGACTTTTAATGAATAATAAACAATTGGCGGCCATTTTTAATTGTTCATTAGGTCACAGCACATCCTATCGAAAAACAGATAATATGTCAAGTCAGGCCTCGCCACCCCGGACGCAATGATATACGGTAATATGTTGTCCTTTTAAAAATGAACAAGCCACAGTAATAGAAGGCAGAAGCTCCCAGCACCCAATTTATTGGACCGCGATTAGCTGTGTTCAATTTACTAAGATTTCTTTACACTTCCTGATTGTAGATCACGACACAAAAATAGTAATAACTCCGCTTAGAATTAACGGACAACCTTCATTCAGATACCGTTGGATTCGTCTTGTCAAGCTGTATCCAACTGTCATTGTTTTCATAAGTAAAAACACAATTTTAAATATTGTCTGTATATGCTAGCAGTAATTGGTACTTTCCACTTTCCAGCGTTAGAGTGTAGACCATAGCAGTAACGTAACTATTGTAACTAATGTAATGAATTGTTTGCATTTTCATGACGTTATGTACTTCATTTTTCAAATCTGTTCTACATTATAAGTGTTGTGACATTTTAAAAACTCCCGATTACTATATTAATTACTATATTTATTAATGTTATATTATTACTATTTATAGTATACCTTTATGACAATGAGACAAAAAGAAAGCTGTACATTGAAGATTCTTGCCATCAAACCTGTCGATGGCTATATGTTTATACTCTTTCATCTGGCCATTGAAGCAGCTCATTGTGCCAATGGTAGTATATTATAGTTATAGTAGTCTAATTGAATCTTAATATAGTATTATTAAAGTACAATGGGTTAGGCAGAGAGACAGAATCTTCTGGTTCTGGGGATTGATTACGGGAAGCGAGCGTAATGGCTGCCAGGTCACGTGCAGGGTTGCCACTTTTATTTGACAGAAAACATCTAGAAACGGATGTATAGACATCTAGATTGTATAGGTGAAACATCTAGAAAAACACTCAGATGGAAAAAGGAAGAAATTACTCGTACATAGATATCGATGTGACTTACCCTATAGAATCATGTCCTCATCTTCACTGATGTCTGTCTCACAAGATCCCAGGATGAACGTAGCTTGGATGATGAAGTTGAAGCTTCAGATTTAAAATGACTCTGGTATGTATGCTTTAGCTGTTCCAATTTCTTTTAATACACGAACAGGGAGCTGATAAGTTAAACAGCATTTCTCTATTCTCATCAAGCCAAATGTTATTGTCAAGATAGCATTTAAGAGATCAAGTTTCATCCTATTTCTTAGTTTAGATTTTTACAGGGGCGTCACTAGGGGGGTGCGGGCCGCACCGGGTGACACCATCAAGGGGTGACACCAAAATAAAAAAAATTGCAAATTTGACAAAGCAGACATAGCAAAATAACAAAAATTTAACTTTCTCCGAGTTTGTCGAAGTTCTTTATTTATGTTTTACCTGAAGTATTGAAGTTATATTGTTCAATTTGTTTTCTTTCTTATGTCCTTATTAACTTTTTGACTTATTTTACAAACATTACTATATGCGATTATATATGGTACAGGAACACTCGGAAGAAGACCATGCTGAAAGTCTAGAGGGGTGACACCAAGAGTTTACCGCACTGGGTGACACCAACCCCAGTGACGCCACTGGATTTTTATATAATTCATGGCACTGAAAACTCTTTCTACATCAGCATTTGAATGGGGTAGTATCATGGCAGACATTCAGAGAGCTTACAGAATGGACTGTTTCCTGAGGCATCTTTACTTCACTCCAAAAAGCTTCAGTTTCTGTTTTGTTGTCCAGTCAACCATATTTATTTTGGTTAACTGATATTCTGCTTCCGCCACACTATTATCAGTAGCCCCTAAAAGTTTCATAACTTGACAATATTTAGGTATGTCCTTTACTGGCTGAAATGTGTTGTTAAAAAAAAAAAGAATGAACTATTTTTCAATACATCTAAATTTTCATGAAGTCTCTGCTTCAATTACTTGAATAATGAGACAAGAAAATCTTGACAGCGTTTTTTTAAGCTGTTCTCTTCATTTTCTGTTAACAGTCTTTTTTATTTTTAAACCATCAATTTTTTATTCGATATGGTATCCCAAGTATATCCGGGAAGGTTACCCGGTCAACTAATGTCAGCAGGAGTCGGATGTGTCGGCCTAATGGCGCAAGAACGCAGCTCTGCTGTAAACAGGCACAACGCAGTCAAGTCCCCCAAAAAAAACAACTCTCTGGATGAACGCAGAAGAAGAAGTATCCCAGGTATGGCTTAGGAGCCAAATAGCTCTCTATAGTGTAAGTGAACAAATCAGCGTTAGAAGTTGGCAATATAAGTCTTTTTGCCAATTGAGTGAAATAGCAAAGAGAGATCCTCAAATAATTTAACTTTATCAACATTTTTAGATTCAGGTGTGTAAACACTAGACCACGCGGCACACGCTGGACACGGCCAAATTATCACAACAGAATATTACAACGTCACCCATCATAGGCTGTAGCCCAAGATTTGCCCGATCGCCGCGACTGACGTCCGTCAATTGATGTGGACCTGAACGATCAGGTCTTCTCACTGACAAGGTACACCAGGCCGCCTAAAAGAGAAGGAATGCCAAATTGTTTTCATCACTGTACATTCTATATAGTATTTCAGCTGTGTAGCACTTTTCACTTTGTCTTGTTATTTCGAAGTGTGTCTTCAGCTCCGACCATTAGTTCACAATTATTTCAACAGCTAGTTGAATTGATAACCATCTAGTTTTACAATATGACATAATTTTCAGTGGTGAGGATTTATTAATAATTGCTTTATATAAATTATTATATTGCCGTTGTCTGACAGATGATTTGGAGAACCAGTTATGTGTTTCAGCAATAAGAAATTCCAAATTCCTTGGTAAACATTCCGATGATTAGTGTGATAATGCTAGCTGCAAGGAATGACACGCACATTTTATGAGGATTAGAGATGGGACATCTTCCTTCAATTTGGCATAAACGGCATGGTTGATACCAACCATTACCGAGGCATTCTCATCTCATCATGTTCCTCTTGTACCTTGCGGTGTCGAGGTGAAGTATAAACTTCGTGAGAGTGCCCGAGTATGGGCTTCATATATCGATATTCCCATGGACTCTGCTATTCCCTCCGTCCAACGTTTACGTGGTAGGCCTCTTCCTCTGATTCCATCTGGTCTGTACATCATTGCTTGATGTGGTATGCTGTTGACTGGTAACCTACTTGCATGGCCAAACCATTTGACTTGCTGTTTTCTGATAAAATCTAGTGCTGCTTTAACCCCCACTTTAGTCCTGATTTCCTCATTTCTGATCTTATCTCTTCTTGATACATTGAGTATTCTTCTCAGGAACCTCATTTCTGTTGTTGTGATTTTTCTTTTCTCTTTTTCTGTCATTGTCCAGGTTTGGCATTGGTAGCATAGAGTTGGTAGGAAGATTGTGTTGTAAAGTGCTTTCTTAGTAGATACATGTTTGTTCTTTAGTATTGGTGCCATTTGTCCAATGAGTTGATTTGCCTTATTGCACCTATTTTCGATCTCGTCTTCTGATCTGCCATTTGATGATATTATACTTCCTAGATACTTGAAACTCTTTACTTGTTTCAAGGGATGTTCGTTTAGGTGAATTGTTGTTGTTTGTTCTTCTTTAGTTATAGTTATTACCTCTGTTTTGCTTGTGCTAATTTTCATGTTATGTTCCCTACACATTTCGTTTAGACTATTCATGTGGTCTTGTAATTCAGCTTCTGATTTTGCTATTAGTGCTTGGCGATCCGCAAACAGTTCTCTAATGGTTAGATTTGCAGATAGTTCTTCTTCTGTGTTCTCGTCATGCAGTATTCTTGCTGTCTCTGCTTGGCTGGTTTCTTTACATATGTTGTATATATATGTTATGAACAAGAGAGGGGACAGGGCACAACCTTGTCGTACTCCAGATCTTATGGTGAAGGGTTCTGAGTGTCCTCCAGTTGCTCTCACTATGCATTCACTGTTGTTGTATAAACTTCTACATAGGTTTGTTAGATGTGTACTCACTCTATATTGTTTAAGGATTTCCCACAGCTTGTTTCTATCTACTCTATCGAATGCCTTTTCTTGGTCGACAAAGGCTAAGTAGAGTGTTTCATTGAATTCGATTGATTTTTCTATAAGTTGTATAAGAGCAAAAATGGCACCTGTGCATCCTTTGTTTTTCCTAAATCCAAGTTGTGTTTCGCTTAGCTGGGGTTCTAAAGTAGTTCGTAATCTTACCGAGGCATTATCGGCACTAATTGCAGCCAAATTCTTCAAGTCTCAATTTTTACTGACCAAAAGTTTCTTCAGTGCCTGAACCCTGCATCATACTTTTCCATGTGAATTAGTCCAAGAAATGTAGAAACTACTTTGTCTTTGCTGCTGCTATAATATATAACATATACACCAAGTACTTTCAGAACAGAAATGTCATTCGATTCGTCTAATAATAAACTATATTTGGTACTTTTGCCGTAATTCACCCCAAACAAACAAGGATCCCTTCGAGCCTCATTTGCATCGGTCCGGCAATCACTTTCCGGTTAGGGTTAGGGTTGTGTGTGTGTGTGTGTGTTTGTGTGTGTGTGTGTGTGTGTGTTAACCCTAACCGGAAAGTGATTGCCGGACCGATGCAAATGAGGCTCGAAGGGATCCTTGTTTGTTTGGGGTGAATTATGGCAAAAGTACCCTATATTTGTAGAAATATCACTGATCACATCTTCTTCAAAGTGAGAAAACAAAGTACTTCTTATAATATTTGTACACTTGCTGCGATGCATGTTTACGTCATTTAGAACTTTACTGTCAGAAATAGTGTTTTTAAACACATCAATTAAATGGTCACAGTTCGCAATTGCACAATTTAAAAAAAAACTTTCATTTACTGCCTATAGTACCTTGCGGTGTATGGCAGAGGGGTCTTTGAGTCTGAGGAATAAAGGCCGCATGGCTAGTGCACTTGCCGCGAACTGTGCAGTTTAGGATTTTCTTTTTGCCCCCGACAGAAAAATAATCCCACACCTTACCGAGGGATCGAACCTGGGACTACTGAAGGAGAGTCCGGCATTCTAGCAACTCGGCCAGCCTCTCCTCACAATTGCTCAATGACAACTTAGAAAAACCTTGCGACAGATCCTTCAACTTTTGATCATTCATTAATCTGTGTAGTTCTGAAGACAGATGTCAACAGTGTTGCCATTTTAGTACTTTTCGCGCTAAATTTAGTGCTTTTTCAAGTCAGTTAGTGTGAAAGATTTTCCTTTTAGCGCGGCCGCGTCAATTTAGTGATTGAGAAAATATTTTTGGTGCTTTTTTTGGGGTGGGTAAAAATTACTTTAAAATTCATTTTGGGAACACTAAAAAGCCGAATTCGAACTGAAGCGAGGGAGTAAAACAGTCTTAGTACGTTACCGCGCAATATTCAACTAATTTAACTCCCTTTAATAGCAGACTACAAGTTTCCCGATGAGAAAGAAATTCGTGGAAGGTGCATCCAGGTTTTAATAGAGCTATTGACACAGCTGCGTTTACGTACACCCGATAACGTTTGAGTGTTACAGTCCATGTCATGTTCTTAGTGGAAGTGGATGTCTACAGCCAATGAAGCCCTGTATATTGGATCTTGCTAAAATGTTTGTAGAAGATGCAGCTACTCTCACCCGCATCGATTTCCAGTGGAGAAAACTTCATCATATGCAGTGGACACAGACCTCTGACACACTTGGACTGTGGGCAGACTTAGCCTCATACAGGGATGTCACCGGTGAAAATCCTTTCCAAGATCTTACAGATTTAGCTTTAACTCTGCTCATTTTACCTCATTCTAATGCGGACGTGGAGCGTATTTTCAGTCAGATAGGAGTTATAAAATCAAAATCTCCCCCGATGTGTCTCCACCTTGCCGTGGTGGGGGGGGGGGGGGGCTTGCGTGTCCCTTCGACCCCATGTGCTTGCCGATGGATGAAAAACTACATATCGGACAGCCCATGGGATAGGGGCCAGACTAAGAGAGACACAACCTGCTGCTTTGCAGGTAGACTAAGGATAGCAGTCAAAGGTTTAAATCAGGCGCACAAAGGCAAAATTTCTTGGTCCGGACTCTAAGGCTCTCTGTCGAGGGTTTAGGCTGAACGCCTCTAAGCCATAATCCCTCGGATATGAGAGCCGGGCTGATATCAATCCACCCACCTGTCACAAAATGCGCCTGGAGAATGCGATCAGGAGATGGGGATTGACCAGACACACGATTTCTCTCGGCCTGCAACACAGTTCACAATTTATAGCACCGTTTTGGTCAAAGGGAGATAATCCAAGTAATTTTACCTCTAGGGAAGTGGAGGATTACGGCCCGTGGATTCTGGGTGATGACACTGGAAGTAGTTTCTTAACTGCGCAATCGCAGCAAGCTAGCTAGGATTTGGGAGAACTGATGGTTGTCTGGCCGGCTGGCGAACTTCTGTGTGGCTGTCAGAAGGAAGAATTGGTTCCCAATGTCAAAATATCGTTTAAAGACTTTTAACAGTATGTCCCTAAGTTGGACTGAGGTTCCATGCTTTTAAATGCATTGCCAAACGAAAAGGTAATAATGCAACTATTCTTGAATCGAAATACACAATGTTGCATAGTGCATGCAGCCGTGTTCACCCGTAGGTCAAGGGCGGGCCTGTAAATGATGTAGCAAGCGGGCCTGTTTATTTGACCCCATTTTCATCAGGCCTGTTTATTTGACCCAGTTCTGTCCTGTCTTGACCAGTGAACTGCTGTAGAAAAAAAAAACAGGACAAATAACGCAGGACATGTCTTGCCTGCCATAAGTTGTTTGTGAGGAAATGGGAGTGGCCTAAACGTTGGTGATTTGATGGCACTACTGGGCCGCCTTGGAACTCAGACGTAGTCGACTAAACCGGAAGTCGGTGACGGCGTAACTAAAACCCTATCGTGTAATGTATCCTCCGACTTGGCCGGTCAAGACAAATCTCATGGGAATGTCCGCGGTCAAATCGACGGGCATTTGAGCGATCCCGCGCGTGTCGAAGTTCGCGTCTTTTGGCAGGGCGACTGCTGGGTTTTTCTTTGCCTTCCTCATACACTTAGTGTTCAAGGTCTCCTTAACGGACTACCGTCCTAACATATAGTGGGTTCCTGTGAGGAGAACAACGGGGAGGGGAAAGAGGGACAAGTGATGCTACAGACATGTCTGATAGTTGCAGGGGGGAGAAATTGGGGAAAACATGACCACCTGGGAAGAGCTGGAAGGGGGTTTTGCCAGCGGCCCCCCTTCAGGGCCATCTTGCCTATGGGTACTGTAGACCCTCTAACCCTGTATGTCATTAGAAGACTTCCTCTGGGGAACTGGGGCACAGACACTCATGACCAATTACCGTGGGTTCACTCTATCCCCAGTCCAGGGAAACATGTTCTGTTCAGCTGCTTTTCAGACCCCAGACCTTATTCTTTCTCTGACCCTGAGGCATGGCCTGTAATTGAACCACCACCCATCTTAGGGATGTGATTCACTCTCTGAGTACAAAGGTGCTGTCTATCCTCATATGATGAGTCATGGTCACATGATTCTCACCGAGGGTTGCCTGTGTCATTTTTCCAGATTCTACCTTCCGGAGAGGAGTGATGGACAGTCAGTAAAACTATCATTCTGTGCCAGCATCAGCAGTCTGGACAAACCAGTCAACGTTAGGTGATCATACTGCCCACTATCCAGTCAGTCGTCTATACCCTCAGAGTAGGTCCAGGATGACTAAACAACCAGTTTAAGATAGAAACAACGTCTGGGCAAGTATACTGTTCGTGTGATTGTCCGGATGTGCCACTCATGACCTATTCGACCACCACTCAACTATTGATGATATAAATCCACACTTATTCCAAACGGATGATATTCTTGATAATAAATATAGCCAAAGACTTTAGGCCTTGTGACTTTAACCAGGAACAATGTCCTAACGTAATTCAGCACTGGACATTGTGCTTTGATATACTGTAAGCCAAGAAACTGTGCTATTATGATTAAACCTATTATGGAGGCATCTACTTGATCGGATGTGGATGAGCTTTTGCATATAATTCCAACACATGTTCTGGTATCCTGGTCATATTGTCAGGACTTGCTTTCCAAGTGCTATCTGGTGAAAGACTGAGGACCTGCTACGAGAGACATGAGCTAAGTGCCATACCTATGTGGTGTGATACGTTGACATTCGTACAGTGATGACCTTCTTCATGTGGCTGCCTCAACTAACTTTATCTGGAAGCAATTAGCACACCAGACAGATCTGCACTACAACCACATTTTCTTCGTCCCTTTGTACAATACACTTTTGTTATTGAGTTTGTAGATACCGGAGTTGCATCATTTGTTCAGGACGATGTTTGAAAGGGTAACATCCCTTGGTTGGTTGTAAGAGAGATAGGTATCCGAGGACTGGTGGGGTCGCAGACTGAAAGGGTCCCAGTCCCAGATCTGAAGTCATCCCAGGATTTATACATATACGTATATAAATAAATATAGAGATATATGTATGAATAGATATTCATAAATAAATGTGATAGCCTGTTCCCTTCACCCCAGGGAAGCTATATGACACCACCGAAAAATAGAAGTGTGATACTGGGCACGCTACATGCCCAGTTCTGATACTTGTTCGAAGGCTCTCAGCTGGGGAATATGAGAGATTCCGGGTGAGAGCGCTGGCCGTTTCTCGTCCACTGCTGCACGGGGGTAAGGTGCTGAGCCGGCAGCACATGTAGCCTACCTCGTGAGCGAGTACGAAAAGGTAAAAGAAGAGCCACAGTCAAAATGGTTACGAAAAATGTATCTACCACGTAGAGAGTCTAGACAAAGGTGGAAAAACGTCTCAATAAAACGAAATGGAACGCACGGCTAGCGAATCCATTGTGTGGCCCAAAGTCCTGGTATGTGCTTGAGCGACCACTGGCAAGCGAGATGCCCAACACATGGAAGTGAGGAACTAAAGCAGCCATGAGCAGGACGTCGCAACTCCTTGGGTGAGCCCAGTCTCAGAGCAATATATGCCGGCTCTGCAATTATGGAAGCCTCCTTGGATATCCTTGGAAGGCCCATGGTCTGCCCCTGCCTTCCCTTGAGGGTTAACCGTGATGTCGATGATCGTTCTATCTTGACCAGCTGAGATGTGGGCGACATCACAACAATAAGTCTAACGTGCCTCGAAACCCGAGGAAGGCTAACCTCACAAAAAATGCCCGCTGAAGCCGGAAGTGCCAGCCTACGGGCGGCAAACTAAAAATTGGCACTACGCATTTACGTCCGAGTGAAATGTCTCGTCCGAATGTCTCTCGTGCTAGGAACAGCTCTGACTACCTAGTTTCCGAATGCCGCTCTTGTTCGGAACAGCTCTGACTAGGTAGTTTTCCGAATGTCCGACGTGTCTGGAACAGCTCTGACGGACACAACGACAAGCACATGTCCGAAAAACTCGCTGAATGGATATTGACTGCAGACCAGTCTGGTCTGTGCGGGAACGGCCCGGGGCGAACGAACGAAATCCCCAATATATTGAAGTGAGGAATTAAAGCAGCCATGAGCAGGACGTAACGATTCCCTCGGTGAGCCCAGTACCAGGGCGCTATGGAATTATGGAAGCCACCCTGGATGGCGGAAAATGCCATGGACTGTCCCTGCCTTCCTTTGAGGGATGACCGTTGTCTTCGATCGTTCCAATTTGGCCAGCTGGGTTGTGGACGGTACCGCAAACACTGAGAGTCTCCCAGGAATGCTATCTGGTCAAAAAAGCACGCTAAAGCCGGTTGTGTTGGCCTACGGGTTTCGGCCCAAGGGCGCATAACAGACACACCGCAATCACATCTGGAAAAAAAACACTCCGGATGAACGCAAAGAAGAAGAAGAAGAAATCAAAATTGCGGAATAGACATAGCATAAAGAGTTTGACAGCTGTTTTGACTATTAGATATGGAATGAAAAGATATGGCAAATGCTGTCATGATTATAAACTACCTAAGGATATTCTGGCGAAAAAAAACAACTAAATATGATAACAACTTGAAACTAGTTTACTTTTATACATACATTTTCCTTTTATTTCTCAACATAATTTCCACCAACATTGATGCACTTATCCCATCGTTTTATCAGTCCTCCCAAACCCGCTGCACAGAAAAGCGTGCCTTGTTCCCATTTACCGGCCATCCCACAGAACTGTGTGACTCCCTCGTAACTTTTTCTACCCAGCTATGCACCGCTTTACGCGACAAACATTTGTCAGCATAAACACTGACAAACCACCTTGGCTAGAGACATTTCGCCTATGACGCCGAAGTTTAATGTGAAGTGAAAACGTGGTTTAGAAAACAGGGCACGCAGTTTTATGCAGCCGGTTTTTGAGGACTGATAAAACAATTGGATAAGTGGATCAATGTTAGTGGAAATTATGCTGAGAAATAAAGGGACAATGTATGTATAAAAATAAATTGGTCTCAAGTTGTTATCATATTTATTTATTTTTCTACAGCCATTTGTGGCTTCCTTATTGACTTCCCTCGTACAATGTTGGTTTACTGACCCTGTTGTCCCAGAATAAATCTACTGTGCACTCTGTCCGTCTTTTTATTATGCCGGTGTCATCAATTATAATTTCTCCATTGTTTCCTCTGATACAACCATTTCCTGTTATATTATTTTTCTTCTTAGTAAATCTTTTTGTATGTTCATGTAATTCTTTCGAATTGTGTTTTATTTCCAGATCTTCTATTTCTTTGCAATTTTTCTGCAGCCACTCTTCTTTGGTAACTCTGCACATGTGACGTATTTCTCTATGTATTAATATATACTCTGGAGTGTTCTTTGCTTTCTTTCTTTGAGTTATTTTGCTCAAGATTTTATCGGTTATCCATAATTGTTTTTTCTTATTTATCTTCACTGGCAAGGTGGTATTTGCAATCTGTGTACTGGTTTTTACACATTCCCATTTTTTATTAATTTTATCCTCAGGATTTTCACGTCTATATTGTTCCATACTAAATAATTAGCCATCATATCTATTTTTTACTTCAACCAGGTATAATTGACTTAGTTTTGGTTATTTCAATGCCGATATATCTACTTGAGGTGTCTTCGATGTCCTTATTCCTGGGTTTTTAAGTTTTATTTACAATTTTAAGACAACGGGATTGCAGTCAGAGTTGATATCAGCACCAGGGTATGTTCTGGCATTTTTAATATTGTTTTTAAATCTATTCCTAATCATAATGTAGTCAGTGTGGTTTCTTGTTATATCTCCGTGGCTTTTCCATGTATACAGTTTCCTAGGGAAAACTTTCCCTGTTGGGAAAATGTGTTACAAACAATAAGAATGTTTTCTTCACAGAACTGTATCAGCCGGTCTCCTCTGTCTTTTCTGTTTCCCATACGATGTTGCCCTACTATCTGCTTATATTTATTTTTTTTTCCAACTTTTGCGTTCATATCTCCCATGACAGTTAGGACTTCTGATGATTTTACAACTTTCAGTGTTTGTTGTAGGTCTTCATAATATTCTTTTAGCTGTCCATCACTATAATCAGTTGTTGGAGCATACGTCTGAAGAATTACTATGTCGAATGGTCTTGCCTTAATTTTGACGACAGCAGCAGGTTCTGCATCATTGGAGTCCTGAACTTCACGCCAGCAATGGGCCACCTAGTAGACAACAACAGGTTCCGCATCTTGGAATTCAGAACTTTTATACTTGATGCAGTTTAGTCCGGCGGCACTCAATCAATCCTTTATGATATTATACAGACCTGTAAGATAGGACATGTATTAAAAAACGTAGCCATGTACGCAAGATACCAGAAAAAGTTGAGTCTTGAGTCAAATCACGTTGTACTTGTACTGTCTCACATGTGTTAGGTTAGCGAGCCAAGTTTAAGACCCTGACATGTGTGGACGTGGTGGCATTCGTCCGGCTTTGAAATGAACGTGTTTATGTGATTAACGGTTAAAACTAGAGTTTGTGAACTTAGAATTTTTGTCAAATTTGATTGTACATGTAAATGTGATCGTGGAAGGCTCATTTTGATTTATTACTACATTGTTTAAACATGGAGACTAGTTGTGAACGTACAGTGCATACATATTGTTTGATCTTATAAACGTGTAAAACATTTGTGATTGTTGAAATTGTCACCGTTTTGACCTTGTCGACATTGTGATCTTGTCGCCATTGTGACCTTGTCGCCATCTTGTAAACTTGATGTCTATGTCCTTACTGAATGTCATCTTGATGTAAGTGATGTGCCATCAATGTTATAGAGTGTTGAGATTGTCATAAGTCGGGGTGCCCCACCGGCTAGATGAAAATCTTATTCACTGGCGAGCAACCCCAGATAGTCAGAAACTGACTAGGGACAAAATCTATATGGCTGAACTACAGATTAAGCCCTGAATATCCAACGTACGAAGCAATTAGCACACGTTACAAAATTGAAATGAACTGAGCTGAATATTCGCCAAGGTATAGGAAAGAGAAGGTTAGCTTAAGATAGATGTTTTAAGTCTAAATATATTAGTATAGACGACTATCTCAGTACAGGTTTTCTCCCTGACTGCTCCTTTCCTTGGTGTGTAAGTGAACCCCCACCAATGTACACACACAACACGTATGCACAATTGGAATTAAAATATAATGACAGAACTATGAGTTACAAGACTACAACATTTATTTACTAATCATAGACATTGGATGATTGTCAATATGAGGATGATAAAATCATATAACATATTGTGATGAGAAACATTACGTAACTTTACTTGTTACTTCATCTATCTGGAACTGTGGTCCAGATCCCCACTCTCCAGTAGACTCAACAAAAGAACAGCTTGCCGGTATTCTAACGATCCTGTCAGTCCTGACACTCCTAGTCAGTAGTCTCTAGTCTTGAGATCTATAACATAGGTGCTCCTTGTGAGAGCTTGAAAGAAAGTCGAGAATGTGTTATATCAGTTCTACATCAGCGCAATCCTAATTAAAACATATCATAACACAAACATATACAATGACCAGTCTGGCCAAGTTTATCTTCCAGCTCTACTATGTTCACCATCCTCCTTCTCCCTACTGTCTTTAGTCTGGGACGGGCTTTTCAATTGTCTCACACGCCTGTAATGATTACATTTCTGCCGCCCCATGTCCATATCGCTAATACAGAAATTCTGTGTCGTACAGCCGCTCCGTCCAATGTTAGTTTAGCAGCTCACAGGGTCGGTAAGTGTATTATAACAATGCCAGGTCATCCGGGCTTACAAGCCGTGACCAATAGCTGTGCCAGGTTTCCATGCATTACCGGGGACGCACGCCCACAATACACTGAGGAAGTTTAGCACCATATACCCCATAACACTTGTGGGTACTGTCTGTACCATTACACCTCTGCTACAAATGCAATCGATGGTTAGTGTGCCAATGCGCACACCATAATATAACACGTCATATTGATAGGCTTGCATATGACAAATCAATATACCAAACATGAAATACACATAAAACATTAATTAAACTAGACATATTATGATACTTTAACATAATAGCATAATGCACTAGTTAGTTTGTAGGTATACGAAATGAGATGTATATACACAAAAAGAATATGTACGAAGCATATTCCTAGCATCGTATATTCATATGAAATTACACATACATACATCCAACATATCCGTAAACATTATATTACTTCAAGATAGACATCTAATGATACTCACATAATAGCATCAGGCATTATTAATGAGTACTAATATTGTATAGCTACAAAATGAGATATACAACAAGTCTAATTGAAGTGACCAAACAGACCAGCTATATTTGCTGAGCTGCCCGGTTTAATCACACTTAGTTACTGCTGTTGTAAGAATTAAATAAATAGTCAGTTGACTATATTCTGTACAACAAATGCACACACCAAAAAGAGACTAGTCTAGTTTACAAAGAACTGGCAAGCATCTGCTACGATACCTCAAGTATATCTAGACAAGACCTGCCTTCCATAAGTTTCTACTTCTCAGAAGAGTAGCACTTACAGCACAATTATATTGAACAAAGAACTCAGAAAGACCACTCAAGTAACCTATGACAATGATAGTTCTTGCAATAACCTAGATCAGATATAGACTGAAAGTCAGTACATCCATCTAAAACTCGACTAGTTACTAAGAATTAATTCTCCTAGTTAAATCTAGCAACCTAAGAATCATGCAAAACGAGCTGGTTGTCTCACCTGTTCTGAAGTCAAATTTAATCTAACATTAAACAGGCTAGGGACCCTTATTTAAGCTGAGTCAAGCAGACAGTGTCTGAGACACTATTATCTCTTTGGCATTCCCGTCATAAATTCTTCTTATCTCCCGCTGACGGTAATTGCAATTATCCCCGCAACCTGGCCATCACACCTTGCTCCTCTCTGTCTGGTACAGTCTACAGTGGTAATTGTCTTATCAGACCTGGTTCACACCTCCCTGAGTCTGCCAGTCAGAGTGGGCGGGGCTTAGTTTACAGCCCTGGGGCTATTATCTCTCCCTGGGTCAATGTTGTTCACACCTGGGCGATTTCCTACCTGTGCTTATCAGGTGTCATGCCTGGTCAGTTTTAATTACACAGTCCATGGCCCCTTCATTGTTGATTCAGCATGTCTGGGTCAGCAGTTTCCCAAGGTGTATACTAATTATCTAGTTGCCATTTTACTTGCCATCTGCAAGCTTACGTCATGGCTAGAGGCTTTTTGTGAATAATCTTACCTCACGACTAGATAATTTTGGAGTAGTGTGATTAATTCATTCTTTCTCAATTTGGCCTCTCAAATTTGGAGACCGAGAAAAATATTCTGGGATGTTAAGGCGGCCAATTCGTGACAGAGATATATGTAGATTGTCTTTGTAAAGTAAGTTGTGGAAAGCAGAAAGTCTTGGAAAGAAAGTGACTTGTGTTTTGAGAAAAAAAAATTGTTGACGGACAAACTTACGACCTACAATTACACTCAACGCCATACAAACCTACTCAATACTTAGTGACAAGCAGGCACACACCATCAAATAGACGCTAATTTATTTCCTCCAAAACAAAGCAGGTTTTTCGTACCATCCGAAACCGTGCGCGTAGAGGTCATTTGTGTTTCGAAGTAGCGACCCTACAGTTCCTAGCCCGATTTCCAACCGTTCTTCACCGCATCCAGGGCACATGAGTATATTTTTCTTTTCATATACTTTTGGATGCAAATTTGGGGCACGTATTGTCAATAGAACACAATTGTAAATTGTTTACTTTACTAACCACTTGTAACAAATTGTGTGGCTGGTATTTCATTGACATTTTCCATCATGTCTTCATTAAATGATTTCATCGATATGGGGTTAAAGTTGAAGTTAACAGGTGATGAGTTAACGAAATGGAGTGAGAATAAATACTCTGAATACCTACTAGTACAGGAGAAAGCTAATGAACGCGATGAAAGAGCAGCTGAAAGAGCCTTAAAGCAAGCAGAGGCAGAAGCCGCAGCAAAACAAGCAGAATTTGCTGCAAAGACAAAGCAAGCTGAGATAGATAGTGAACTCAAGAAAGCAGAAATAGCTCAGAGTAAGAGAGAAGAACTGGAGTTACAGTTAAAGATGAAACAACTTGATACTGAGACTGCCATTAACAAAGAGTATAAGAAATCTGAGAGACTGGAGAAAGAAAACCAGTACAAGAAATATCAAGGTATTGTACGTAATTATACCTCGGGTGACTGCATCGCAGCCTTTACCCAAAATTTTGAAACTTTAATGGAACATTACCAAGTTCCACTGTCTGAATGGAATATTGTTTATATGAGGAGTTTATCAGGGGAGCCTCTTAAAGTCATTGAGACCATCCCCAAAGACCTCAGAAAAGATTACCATTATCTGAAAGCAAAGATTATGGCACATTTTATGTTAGATGAGGCAGGTTACAGAGAACAATTCAGTAAGTTGAGCCCAAAACCGACTAAAACGTTCTCTGATTACCTCTGCTTAGTCCGAGATATATTTACCAAATGGACTTCAGCAGCTAAAATTGACAAAAATTATCAAAGATTAGAAGATCTGATCATTAGAGATAAAGTCATTTCATCCATTCCATCAGCATTTTCAAAATTTTTGCAGGAGAATGAATGCACAAGTGTAGATGAGATTGAGAGACGTGGTTCGGCGTATTACACAGCCAACAAACATTGCTTTGCCAGTGAAGCTACTGACATAAATTTTGTAGCAGCGGCTAACTATGACAAACCCTATAGTAGGCAGAAACCTCATAGACCTACATCTGAGAAGTATAATCACTGTAATTATTGTAAATACTCTCACCATCAAAGCGAGATGTGTGACAAGAACCCCGCATATAATACTTATCTACAAAACATGGTAAACAGACAAGATAAGGAGCGTAGATCCTTCAGAAAGTTGCGTAAATGTTTCCTCTGTAAGGCGTACGGACACTATCGCCATGATTGTAAAGGTAGGCAAATGACCAACAAAGCAAATGCCGCCTTGTTTGACAGTTCATCGTCAGATGAAGAACAATCAGAGAAACATCCTGTGAACTCAGCACAGGCTTTTGACATGTTTAACGCAAATAAATGTACTGTTTGTAACACCTTTTATGAAGATGGCGTGTTAACATGCGGCCACTCCATTCCTATTGCCAATGAAGAAGCTAATTTGGTAGTAGATTCTAAAGGCAGGATAAACATCCATCACGGATACTGAATGGCAAGTCTGCTACAGTCCTTCGAGACACGGGCAGCTCACTTATTGGTCTGAAGAGAACATTCATAATGCCTACAGACTATACAGGCAGGCACGTAACATGCAGAACATTCTCAGGCAATATTGAGAAATACCCACTAGCATGGGTTAGTTAGTTAGTTAGTTAGTTATCAGTTGGGGTATCTTCGTTGCACTCCGGACATGTCCATAGGTGCTCAGATCCTCCCCCCAGCATATGCATCAGCGTCCGGTGGCTAATAGTGCCAGTTCTGTGTTGGTTGACGAGGCGCTTTGTTTTCCCGATGTACCTCTTGCGTCTGGCTGTGCCGATTCTTACTCCCAGGTCTTTCATCCTGGAAAGCGATGTGGAATCACTAGCGTCAAAATCCTCTGTTCTCGCCATATCTTTAAGGGCGTTAATAACATCGGCACGATCCATGGGCTGGCCATCTACAGGGGGTGCAGAGCCAGCCAATTTATCAGCTCGTTCATTTCCCTCGACTCCCGCATGTCCCGGGACGAAGATGAAAGTGACTTTGCGGACAACAGACTTCCGCAGCGACTCAGTCCACTGTCTACGTACAGATCCAGCTTCGACCTTCTGAATCATGCTCATTGAATCACTTAGTACACACACGTTGGTATAATTCTGTGATTCCAGCCATATGAAAGCCTGTGTAACTGCCATCACCTCCATCGTCATGCTGCTCGTGGTCATGGAGTGGGCACCACTGGATTCTTGAACGGTTCGGCCCGCTGAGCGGGCTGTAAATGCCCACGCACTTCTCTGCTGCTTTACAACAGATCCATCTGTATAGATGAGCACTTCGGGGCTATCTGAGTGATCATAGATGAGCGCGTTAACCTCTGCATTGACAGCGGCAGGGTTCTGCTCTCTGCACCGTCTGTCGAGTGTGATAATGCAGGAGAAGGTACACTTAAAAGCTGGAGGCACCGGCACCCATTCCTTGCCGGGGTTGATACTGGTAAGACTGCAGACCTGTCCGACGACATCTTCCGCCCGACCCATCCATGATTTGCCCCTCTTTAGCCTGTCACCCTTTTCTCTGAATACAGCGTCATGCAGAGGGTGCTGCTCATCTGCACTTATTTTTAAGTATGCACGAGCTCTCCAGATCTTGATCCTGTGTTCCATTGTCGGGAAGTCAAGGAGGTATCTCATTGCTACACAGCTGGTGTCTCTCGTGCAGCCCAAAATGATGCGCATGGCTTCGTTTTGTACCTTTTCAAGTCTTCCAATCTGTGTAGGGCTGACAGTGAGGATGGCCAGGGCATACTCGATGCGTGAAAGCACAAGTCCTTGGAACAGAAGTAATAGCAGTCTTTGCTCGATATTGGCACTCGCCATGACTCTCATTGCTGCCAAACCTTTTCGAGCCTTCGTTATGACATAATCGACATGATCTCTGAAGGATAGCATGGGTATATATTGAAACACCTTTCCTCATTGGGAAAGTAAAGTGCGCTGCATTAACAAACCCAGTGTGTGATGTAATAATTGGAAATTTACCAGAGGTGAATGATAAACCTCATGACATAACATCTCTGTGTATTGATGATAGCATAACATCACCATCCAATGTCATCATTGAAAATGTTACACCACCTAATGAATGTATGATAGCTAATGTAGCACTAAGATCTCATGACATCATTGATAACATTGTTTCATCACCATCTGATATCATTGAATGTGTGAACGCAGTAACCATATCTACTGCTAGAGTGCAAGATGAAAGTAATCAAACTGAGGCTATACAAATGCTTAGCCCAGTATCACTACCTACTAACACCATGAAGGAAACGTTTGTAACAGCTCAAAAGGCTGACCCTTCATTATCAAAATATTTTAATCTGATCGGCCAAAAGCCAAAGGTAACCAAGAATGCAAAATGGCATTTTGCTGTGAAAAATGATGTCCTCACTAGGTATTATACCAGAGGTGACAACACAACAGAGCAAACTGTTTTGCCAACTAATTATCGTAGGCAAGCCTTACATCTTGCCCATGATATACCTCTTGCAGGGCATATGGCATACGCTAAGACCAGATCAAGATTATTAACACAGTTTCATTGGCCCAAATTTTGCAATGACATTAAAGAATATTGCAGAAGTTGTGACACCTGCCAGAAACTGGTGAAAAAAGGTAAACACCCACAGGCAAAGTTACAAGTTACTGACTTAGCCAGTCGACCTTTTGAAAAATTATCTGTCGACATAGTGGGCCCGCTCAATCATACAACAACTAGAGGGAATAAATATATTCTAACTTTCATTGATCAATGTAGTCGCTGGCCGGAAGCTATTCCGCTAAAGAACATAACTGCCAATGATATAGTGGAAGTTTTCTTCCATATTTTCTCTCGGATAGGATTTCCAGACTCTATCCAATCAGATAGGGGCACTCAGTTTATCGCCGCATCTACCCAAGCTTTCACCAAAATGTTGGGAGTGAAGCAGTGTTTCAATTCCCCGTACCATCCTCACTCTAGTGGAATTATAGAAAAGTTTAACGGCGATTTGAAGCACATGCTTGCAAAAGTCACGCAAGAACACCCTAATAACTGGGATGTATATCTACCAGCTATTCTTTTTGCTTATCGCGAGGTACCACATTCTAGTACCGGTTTCTCTCCTTTTGAACTTATTTATGGTGCCAAACCACGTGGCCCATTGACTATTTATCATCAAATGTTAACTGACTCTACTCCAGTACTTAAACCCATATCATCATACGTATACGTTACATCATTGCGTGAAAGAATCATCAAATCTTGTATAATTGCAAAGAATGCAATAAAATTATCTGGTGCTACTTATAGACAGTATGCTGACAAAGGAAACAGAACAATAACGTTGACACCTGGACAGGACGTTCTTCTTCTATTACCTAGTGACCGACACTTATTGACTGATTCTTGGCAGGGACCTTTTAAAGTGACGAGACAGATTTCACCTGTAGACTACGAGATCCAAATAAAAGACAAACATAAAATATTTCACATAAATATGCTAAGACCATACTACAACAGAAACAACGAACAAGACGATACGACAGCTTGTACAGTGATAATACATCACGAAGATGACGAGGCTAGTGACGAAATTCCAACACCTGCATTAGACACGACAAACTGCTTGAAGGAGATCAAAATCAACCCAAAGTTAACTCAAGCAGAAACAGACAGTTGCAAACAGCTAATACAACAGTACAACATCATCTTCTCTAACAACCCAGGACAAACAGAACTAGTACAGCATCACATCACACTCACGTCAAACACACCCATAAGATGCAGACCATACACCATTCCATTACATTACAAAGAACACCTACATCAGGAGATCATCAACCTAGAAAAGAACAACATCATAAGACGATCCCAATCAGACTTCTCATCTCCAATGGTCATTGTACGCAATAAGGACAACACAATAAGACTCTGTATCGACTATCGGAAGCTCAATAAGATAACTCTTCTAGATCTTGAGCCGATGGCAAACTCTGACGATCTACTGACAGACGCTAGGTTCTTTACGAAGGTAGACATGACTAAAGGTTACTGGCAAATAGCAGTAGACGAACAGAGCAGACATCTGACAGCATTTGCCACACCTTGGGGACTGTACGAATGGTGCAAACTTCCATTTGGGCTAGTCAATGCCCCAGCCACATTCGTACGTATGACACGACTTCTTCTAGTAGATATACCTAACATAATTTGCTATATTGACGACATCTGTGTTCACACAGAGACGATGACAGAGCACATAAAGACATTAGAACAGACATTTGAACGCATCAGACAGCACGGACTGACGGTAAAGCCTGCAAAAGTAGACATAGCCTACCATGAAATATCCTTCTTGGGGTACAAAATATCCAATGGCTTTGTCACGACAGACGATAACATTGTATCCAAGATACTAAAACTCTCACTTCCGACTACGAAAACGCAAGTCAAAAGTTTGTTAGGACTGATAAATTATTACCGGCAGTTCATTCCTGATTTTTCCGAACTAACCGAAGTATTTACTAACTTACTAACAAAAGATAAACCGGAGAAAATTGTAAGCAATGAATGCCTAAAATTTGCATTCCGTAAAGTATTATCTTGTTTTTCTGATAATAGCTTACACAATCCCATCCTGAAATTGCCCAATCTCCATTTACCTTTCAGATTACGAACAGATGCGAGCTCCGTGGCGATTGGGGCAGTCTTGTTGCAAGAGCACAATAACATCCTTCACCCTGTGTACTTCGTATCCAGGAAACTGAAACCCAGAGAACGGGCTTGGTCAATACCTCAGTTGGAAGCCCTAGCTTTAGTGGTGGGTATTACAAAATTGTCTAGATTTCTTCTAGGACGCCATTTCATCGTGGAATCTGACAGAAGTCCATTGCGATTTATAAATTCTGGTGTACCTTCAAACCAGATGGTAGCACGCTGGTCTCTTAAGCTCCAAGATTACAGCTTCGATATCCCAGGCAGAACCAACACGATTGCCGATCTGTTGTCCCGTTGTCCGACCGACCCAGCAAGCAATGGCTGAGTGCAGTGTGTAAAATACACTCAGATCAACACAGCCATCTATCAGTGAATAATTGTTCCATTCACAAAAGCTGTGTAATGTCTACAATGTGATAGGGGTTACTCCCAAAGTATATAATGTTCTTATTTTATTACTTAATGTAGTGATTGTCGTGTATAATTGTGTAGTGTGTGGTAGAAAGCGAACTTTATTAATTGTATATATTGCATAACAAGAACAGTGCCACATTCGCTCAAAACTTACCGTAAGCGAACTATCCAATGTGACAGTGGCATCTCTGTGTGGAACTTTCCAGAGATATTTTAAATCCGTGTGTGAAAGTGTGACCTAAACATTGACAGCTACACCACTGCAGTCAAGCGAAATCCAGAAGTATTTACAGTGAAACATCCAACACATGAACTGTTAGAACATTGTACATTCCGTAACTACACCAAACCGGAACAAGTGTGTTCTACAAGTTGTAACATCAACTATTTAGTGCTCGTGTGTACTTCCGGATTAGTTAGAAATTTAGAGCAAAATTAGCAGACGACAAATAAAAGTTTAAAAAGCTATGACGATTCTAAAATCTTTAGGAATCAACAAAGTTGAATACACGAATTGTGTGTTTATATATTTATGTAGTGTTATCTTAGAGTCATATCTTGATTAATGTATTCATACTACCGACTTTTCTCGTTAGGATGAAGAAACGTCAAGCGATGACGCTAAGAAATAAAATAATTATTGTAAAATATTATATGTCATAAATGTTGAAATTATTCCCCTTTCATTTATTTGCTATTACATCAGTACACAAAGGGCCATAATTTGAAATGTATACAGTAATGTGTTGTATAAAAATAGCCATGTTGTTGCCAGATTGTTAACACACCAGGTAGACATCTACTGGGCATGGCAGAGTGTTGCCGACATTGCAGACCAACACAAGAGCTCCTGGCCAAATGAGGTCAGGGTTTGAGCGTTTAATGTGACTTATGTAAAAGCCGCATTTCGGTCTAGCTAGATGGTTTTTGTTTCAGAAACCATATTATTACTTTTTTTTTCAAAGGCTGCGAGGTAGATGCGTGAAGCTGGTACTACCGATCTGACTGGGTCAATAATGCAATTGAGGTAATCAGCCATCGAGATGATGAAACCTGACAAGTGTTAAAGGTTGAACACCACATGTCGTTGAATACAACTTTCATTTCTTATATGTTTCTATGGCAGATGTGTATGTCTATGTATTATGATACCAATGTATATAACAACATAAGGGTTGACTCTGACAAGGTTAAAATATTAACCCAGTATGTACATATATTATACATGAAAGATGACATCTTTCATGAAGTTGCCGGGGGAGCGTGTCAGAGTCTACTGAAGTGCAGTGATGCAGTGACATCGTTACGACCGCCAGGTGACTTAGTCCCCAGCAGGGATGACGGAACTTCGTTACGCCGCCAGGCGAGTAGTAGTCACCTGCCTGCAAGGTTGCTGGCTGACGAGACGGCCAGCGGTCAGGCAAGGACGCACGCATGTCTCGTGAAGCCACCTCAGGTGGGGAGGCAAGTTGCGAGCTATAGGGAGACAGCTCTGGGACGTCGACTGGACCGGACGCATGATGAGAGAAAGGCGTTGTGTGGTTTCTGTGCCTGAAAGTCGAGTGTCTGGACATCTTGAGAGATAGACTATGAGCTGTATTGTGGATGTAAGTGTATTGAAGTATCAAGTATATCTTGTTGTGATCATCGTACTGTATATGATCTGTAAATAAATCCATTGAACGTTGTGTCGTTGAGTCTTGAGTCAAATCACGTTGTACTTGTACTGTCTCACATGTGTTAGGTTAGCGAGCCAAGTTTAAGACCCTGACAAGCTTCCTCCTTGAACTTTAATTAATTACTGTTTAACGTTTTATTTCTCGTGCGGGATACCCAACTTTAAACAGGAACATTGACTTGTATAGTCATTTATTCATTCTTTTGTATAGCAGCTGGTTACCTAGCTTGCAAAGTAGTTTGAGTTAATTAATTGTTGTATGTTCATGCGTTTTAATTCGTTTTGTTCTGTGTTTGCACTATATTATTTGGTCTCATTAGTTATATTGTTATAATATTGTCATTTACATAGCGATTTATATTACTGATATTTTGTAATTTAATGTAATTGTTAATTTTTATGATCTTGTATTTTTGCTTAACACTTACTTCATGAGTGAAATGTCTGAGAAGTGGCAACACTGACTCAATAAGTCAGGAATACGCCTTGGACACTTAAACATTTGCAACTTATTTAACAAGCTATTAGAGTTATTCTTAATCAAACTTTTCATTTATTCGGCCTTAGTGAAAGTAGACTAAATGAAAACATTTCAGATGAGGACATCTCTATTAAAGGGTACACAGTTTTTAGAAGAGATTCCTGTAGGAAACAAAAGACAGGCATAGTAGCCTATGTTTCTAATTTACTAAATGTTCACCGTAAGCTAGACTTTGAAACTTGTGAAATAGAATGTATTTGGTTAGAGCTACAACTTCAAAACCGCACACCCCTGATAATTGGCTACCTCTATCGTAATCCCATTGCTGGACACGTCTGGTACAAAAACTTCACTACATGATGGATGCATTTTTCGCTTCCGGGAAGGAAATCATACTACTCGGAGACTTTAACATTGACACCAACAAATCCCACATATTATGGGAAAATATAATTGCATTATACAATTTCCAACAAATAGTAAAACAAGATACTAGAGTAACAAAATCATCTTGAACACTTATAGATCACATTTATGTAACTTGCTCAGACAATATCATAGAATGCACCGTACCCAATAGTGCAATGAGCGATCACTACCCAATATGCTGCACGTGGTCTAAAAAAGGAATTAAAACTCCTAAACATAAACACATAACTGTAAAATATAGAAGCTACACAAATTTCAACCAAAACGCATTTTTACAGGACTTGCTTAGTTCACCTCTAGACAATGTTTATCAACATCCAGACCCAGATGATGCTGTAGATTCCTGGATGAAGACCTTTATTGATGTGTTTGATAGACATGTGCCAATCAAGGAAGTTCGAGTAAAAAGTCACGTCAAACCACCTTGGATCACCCAGGAAATACTTGAAATTATGAGAAACAGAGATAAAGCACATAAAAAGCGGGATCTCATCACATACTGTACTCTTAGAAAATAAAGTTCAATATACCATACGAAGAGAAAAGAAAAATTACTTTAAGAACTTAGTTAGTAATGGATAAGACAAATAGTAAGGATACATGGAAGACAATTAACACCATGACAAACAAGTATAACTTCTCAAATTCATTACCATCAAATCCTATTTCATGCGACCAATTCAGTAATTTTTTTTCAAACTGACATAGATCAGTTGAAGGCTTCAGTACCAGATTCTCCTTGCAACCTATCTTTAATGTCATCGTTTTGCGAGAATAGATGCTCCAGGGATATTCTTTCCGACATACCGCTAATGACAGTCACTGAAGTATTCACTTACCTCAGTAACCTAACAAACACAACCTCATCTGGGTTAGATGCAATCAGTAGTCGGATTCTCCGCTGTGCTGCGCCAGTGATCTGTAAATCACTAACCTATGTCTATAATCAGTGTCTCACCAAAGGTCACTTTCCATCAGCTCTCAAAGTCGCTAAAGTGAAATCTGGTTCATTGAACAGTGGTCTCCCGAACAATTATAGACTCATTTCTTTACTATCATCACTATCTAAACCACTAGAAAAACATCCATAAAGTAACATTACAGTGTTTAGATCGCAACAAGCTTATAGTTGACAGTCAGTCAGGATTTCGACCAAAATATTCTTGCCATACGGCCCTAACAAACATGATAGAAAATTGGCACCATAATATAAATAACAACAATCTATGTGGAGCTGTGTTTATCGATTTTAGGAAAGCATTTGATATGATAGACCATGTGATTTTAATTTTTTTTTAAACTAGATACAATGAACATTGGTCATAATGTGTTGACGCTAATAACATCTTTTCTGTCAAACAGAAAGCAAGTAGTATCATACGATAAATCTCTGTCCCAAACCACTACCTTCAATACTGGAGTACCGCAAGGCTCTATTCTTGGCCCTCTATTATTTGCCATATATATTAAAGATCAACCATTGCATCTTTCATCGTCCTGTGATCTATTTGCAGACGACTGTACAGTGTATACAAACGCTGAAAGCAGTAATTTGCTGGAGGCGTCTTGGCAACAAGAATTAAATAATGTAGTTAGGTGGAGCTATGCAAACCGTATGCAAATTAACATCACTAAAACAAAATCTATGTTATTAACAACCAGACAAAGACTTCAAACTCTAAATTCACACAGATCACTTCAACTTCACATCGACAACATGCCAGTAGAAAGTGTAATTGAGCACAAAATATTAGGCCTCATCATTGATAGAAACCTAACCTTTAATCCCCACGTTCAAGCGCTTACTAAACAAACAGCTAAGAAAATCTATCAACTCGCCAAAATTAAAAATTTCCTTGATTAGGACACAAGGAAAATATTCTATACTTCTCACATACAGACACATTTTGACTACTGCTCTACAATCTGGGACGGTTGTTCCAATTCAAGCACCAAGCGACTTTACTTACTCCAGAAACGGGCCATGAGTTTAATTAATAGCAAACATTTAACTGACAATCTTAGCCTGCTTAAACGCCTTCAGTTACTACCACTCTGCAAACGACTGCTTTTGAATAAGGCCAAACTAATTCACAAAATTCTACATCGGAATGCCCCAAATTACCGTTGGCCATTGTTTAAATATAATGCTAGACACAGTAAACGATTAAATATATTACACATTCCGAAGCCTATGATAGACTTATACAAAACAAGTATAAGGTACTCTGCAACTCAGCTGTGGAACAATCTTCCACAAGACATCAAAGACATCATCAATCCCTATACATATAATCGCAAATTATTAGAACACTATCTCAGTACGGATTACCTTCCCCCTTAATAATAGAAATAATAATAATAATAATAATAATAATAATAATAATAATAATAATAATAAAACCCTAGTGTAAAAGCCAGTCCCCTTTTGGTAGGCCAGTATATTCATCATAGCTAATAACAAGTGCCGCCACACCAGTAATTACTATTACTGAGACGTGTAGTATTGATTTTTCATTTTCCCCATGCCTTTATAATGCATATCTTTTATATTGTTGCCGTTTTCAGTTAGCCTTGAATGATGGTGAATGATATAATGTATGAAAGAGAGTGATAGAAGGGCAGAATGTAAGACGGGCCTGCGTGCCCAATTCTTAACCCTTAGAAAATAAAGTTTTGTTGTTGTTGTATCATCCTATCTTTATGAGCCCAGAATCCACTAATATGTTTCTTCAAATTTCTTTTTACTAAAATTCCTACTCATTCTCTCGTGATGATCTTCTCCTAAGTTAATAAATATGTAATCTTCTCTCCTTATAAAACTTGTATCTGTCCATCTTGTTTCAGATACGCCTAAAATATCTAAAGTCATGTTTTTCGCTTCGGCAATAAGATTTTCAAATTTCCTTGCTTGATACAGAGTGTGTATGTTCCACGTACCAATTCTTAAACTTCTCCTTCTACTTTTCAGGTAGGTAATGTCAGAATGCACCTTTTAAAAGAATTTGGGCTGCATTCGTCATTATGCACTTCCTTAATCACTATAGGAGTTGTCTCTTCACTGAGAATATTTACAACAGGCGCATCTCCAGGGGGCCAAGAATTACCCGTGTCGCTGTTTTCTTGTTGTTGAATTACCATTGCTGTCTTTGGGATATTACATGGTGAGGTCCCAATCTCTTCCACGATGGCCAGCTGACACATGCCTGGGTCATTGACAGTGAGGTGAGTGAACTATAGCCGGGCTACGAGAAAAACAACCAGCCCGGAGAAATAATGGTGAGGGTAGATGTAGACCCCCAGGGTGGATGGGGCAAGAGACAGTATATTTTGGGTGAAGTGAGGAGACTTGGGAGGAGAGTTGAAGCTGGGACCGACTGAGAGTTGGGTCGCTTTGGACAGTTGATGTTTTGGACTCCGAGTGGATCGGGAGTCGAAGGATAGGAGCAGAGTGAGAAGTAGAGCTCCATTGGGGGATTGTGGTGTTCTCCTAGTTGTGAATGCAGGCCTAAAGCCCAGTGGGGTTTGGATAGTTAATGGAGGCCTGAACCCAGAGTGGGTTGGATATTTAATGAAGGCCTGAACCCAGAGTGGGGTGGATAGTTAATGGAGGCCTGAACCCAAAGTGGGTGGTATTGTGTGAGGTCCAGCCGTGGATAGTAGCTGGATAGCTGTCTTGTGAATTGGAGATTCAGCAGGCCTTGAGAAGGCAGCGATGTGAGCGTGTTAAGTTGTGAGGAGTATATATATCTTCTATGGATTAGATTACACCTTCGCAAAATCAACACCTGCGAAATGAGATGCCTGAGGAGAGCTGCCAACTTAACAATCCGAGACCGAGTAAGAAATGTTACTATCAGACAGACTGTGGGATCAACACCTTGTGCCACATTTATTGAAAGACAGAAGATCAAGTGGTTTGGCCATGTTGTTAGAATGCAACATCAGCAACTACCATCACTGGCCTTACATCAAAGATCATCTGCGACGAGACCACGAGGACGTCCAAGAAGAAAATGGATTGACGACATCAGAGACATTGTACAATCACACGGAATGACACTATCCAGTGCCGTCCACCGGGCGCTGGAACGCAAATTATTCCTCCCCACGACGCTTGACGGCAGAAGTGGAAGATGATGATGATGATGATGGATTATATTGTTTCTGGATATATAAGGATGTTCCATTTGTCCGTGTTCTTTCTGTATTAAAGGATTATGTGCGCCAACTCAATCTTGTTTAATGACTGATGGATGTGTATTACTAGGGTGAGTTGCATTGTGAGACAGGTGGCTAGATCTACTTACACGCTATAGTGACATACAAGGAACATTGAAACCTAGACAACGACCATGTCACTTAGTGATTATAAAGAAAAACGTGACATTATCTGAGAGCTCGTCTGATCAAGAAACCCAATTCATTATAGACATTGTTGTCATTCTGTTTATCTGTGAACTCGTCGATTAGAGAGGATACTAAGATCAGAGACATTATTCGGAGACCCAATTACAACGACAATTATGGCACAAGGAATAAACACCATTTTCAGTAGACGGTCAATGCCAAAAGTGTCCGAGAAGTAATACAGAGTTCAGGAGAAACCAGATAAAAATAACATTTCTCACTCAGAGAGAGAGAGAGAGAGAGAGAGAGAGAGAGAGAGAGAGAGAGAGAGAGAGAGAGAGAGAGAGAGAGGGTGGACAGTGGAGCGTGTCCATGGTATAAACACTGGATTTTCTCCGCGCGGGTACTGGCTAGCACATAGTTCACGAGAAGGTCACTACAGGTAAATTTGATAGCAAGACAGTTCACAAAAGGACACCACGGCACATCAAAAACAGTGCGCATTGAGAAGACATGGCACAGATCAACCAAGAGTGTGGGGTGACGAGGTTGGTCACTAGTTACATAGAGCGCACAGACAACAACTGTCGTGGTTGAGAAGACAGGCGCAGGTGTTTATAGGTCAAGAGACTGTGCCAGCTGACAGCACAGGTGAAATGTCGTGGGGACAAAAAGTTGTTTGCGACATGAGCGGGTCAGCATAGTTTGACAGTATTGCTGTCGGTGATAAAGACAGGATTGAAAATCAAAGATATTGACAGGTGTGTGTGGCGAGGCAATCGCACTGTGTGGTCGCAGGTCGACTGGTCAAGATTTTTCGACGCCGTTAATAGGACGGGAGGGACACCAGCGACCAGGTGCTGGGGCAGAAGTGGAAAGTGTTTGTGTATGACGGAAATGTTTCCGGTCATTTTACAGACAGATTAAGTGTGGATTATTGTGATAAAGAGTTACTGAGGTACTGACTGGGGTTGATCTGCGTGGTCAAGGTCATTGACAGTGAAAATTACTAAAATTTTCCATAGGAGAACTGGATAAACAAGTTGTTTTGAACGAAAACCAGACTTTATGTTTCGTCTTTGTTGAACTGTTCTACTATCGTTATCATTACTCTGTCATGAGCAATCATTGTTACAATGAAGGATGACATGTCATCACCGCAGGCAGGGTTGCATACAGTTGCCAAAAAGAACTGACTCTACAGAGTTAAAGCGGTGGATATTTGATGTCATTTTTTGGGTGGAACTTTGTCTTTAAACGTGAATCTATCACATAATTGATACAAATACGGACCACCTCCGCAACCAAGGTATAAAAACGTTTGGATTATTACTGTGTTGTCACCACGTTCAGGGAAAGTAACAACATATCAAAAGAACATTTTTCTGTTGGGATTTATTTACCGTCGTAGACATTTCGAAACATTAACTTTAACCAACAGACATTTCCAGGATATTATTGGAAACGATTTCTAACAAATTAAGAACTTTTGGCGACTGGTTAATAAGCACATTATTGTCGGCCAACCATTTGGACACTTTGTTTGCTCCCATCGTCATAGATATTGTTGTCCGGTGTTACGCAATTATTTGTATGTGGTCCAGTGTTTGTCAGAGGTAGGAGATTTTTGTGTTGTTTCGCGAACGAGACAGGGCAAAAAGTTATTTTCTGAGGTGCACCATATATTGTCTGGGAAGAAAATCGAAAGGTCGGTTTGTTTGGTTCTGCAGGGACGGTCCTGGATTATCTACCGTGCCATTTTGTGTTTAACGTCAGATCGGTGTATATTTTGATGTTATATTTTTTTGTTTTCTTTTCATTATATTTACATATGACATTTGTTTTCTTCGGATATATGTTAGTATTGTGATCTTTCGTCATTTCTACTGTCTAGTGGTCTGTGTCAGTTTATATTTATATATTACGCGCACAGTTGCGTTTTTACATGGGCATGTCAATGTTAGTGGTTTTTATTGCTATGTAATCATCCGTCTGCGTTTCACCAGCCTATGCGTCTAGTGTTTTATATACACCACTTATTATTATCATCCATTCGTTTGTATATTTATGTATGTTTAACAATATTTCCAGAAATTTTCTACAGCTATTTGCGATATATACGAGGGAGTATAGGTGATATTCCCCCCCCTCACTACCTAGTGCTTGTAGAGTGACTGGGTGAGCACAGAGTGATATTATTAGTACTACGAATTTACGTACACAGCAAGTGGTGGTGTACTTAGGGAAGGTACACAAAGACTAGCAGCAGAGTCTTTACATTTATAGTTGGCTGACAGACAGCAACGTGTCCACAAGTACAAGATGCCTACTTTAATGGAATATATTTAAGCAGGTGAACGGTTAGGCCTGAAGGGTAAAGAGTTACAGGAATTTGCAGAAGCAAAATTGAAAGAATTTCATCAATGGGAAAGAGAGGAGAGGCATAATGAACGCGAGGCCAAACGCCTACAGGAAGAAAAGTTAGCTGAAAGAGAACAGAGACAGGCTGAACTCGAGGCCAAACGCCTACAGGAAGAAAAGTTAGCTGAAAGAGAACAGAGACAGGCCGAAATGGAAAACAAGCGTCTACAGGAAGAGAGAGAGACACACACAAATGAAAATGGAAATTGAAAAAGAGAAGATTAAGATGGAAGCGGAAATTGCTATAAAAAAGTTAGAATTTGCATCTAAAGGTCAAAGTGAAAAAAGCAGAAGACCTTCCCATCCCTCACAGAGACTAAAGCTGCCATATTTTACGGACCGAGACAACCTGGAATCTTATTTGTCGAGATTCGAAGCATCAGCGAAAGTGTTAGGCATCCCAGAAGGAGAGTATGCTATTAGACTGGGCGAGTATCTTACGGGTAAGGCCCTAGATACCATGTTTAATTTACCTGTGGAAGAAAGAAACAACTATACTATTCTGCATCAACGTTTGCTTACAAAGTTCCAACTAACTGAGCATGGATACTGAACAAAGTTTAGACAATTAGTGTCAGAAACAAATCAGAATTTTACAGATTTTGTTAATACAGTGAAGAACACATTTAATAAATGGAGGGAGCTGGCAGAGGTTGGAAAAGATTTTAATAGATTAGTGGATTTAATGTTAAGAGACAAGGTATTATCTTCATGCAATACTAACTTAGTGGCTTTCTTTGAAGAGCGTAAGCCAAAGGACATAGACACAATGTCTCAGTTAGGGCAAAATTACATGACTGCACATCCAAACAGTTCTGTTGGTAGAGAAATGAGTGAAGAAATAGTCTGTGCAGCGTATACAAAACAGGACCAGAATCCAGTTATCAGACCAAGGGTGAAAGTGTGGATTCAGCACAGAAGTATGAACAACAAGAGTCTCAAGATAATGGTTTCCGTGACAACCATTTTGGCAGAGCAGGACGTTACCCATACAAAAGGGGGAATTTTCAGAGATGTCCAAATAGTTATGCCGGATGCTGGAATTGTGGGAGCTGGAGACACAAGGCAGCACAGTGTGATGTACAACCATCCAGTGAGCCAACGAGTAACGTAAGGAAGGAGATCATCTGTTTCAAATGTGGCAAAAAGGGGCACGTCACCCATCAATGTAGGATGAGAGAAACAGAGCACTCAAATGCAGTGCAAGTAATTGAGACGCTTAACAATGAAAATTGTAGTGGATGTAAACCTCTTTTTGAGAAAGACGGTCAGCCGGTCTTAATATGTGGTCACACAGTTAAAGCAGGATCAGCAGTGCATGAAGGAGGTAGTCTGAAGATGCACCATTGATTTGTTAATGATAGGCCAGCGTTAACAATTAGGGATTCTGGATGTACGTCCATCGGAGTTAGAAAGAGTATAGTGCATCCCTCGGATTACACAGGGAATTAGATTAGATCCATAACATTTAATGGGACAGTAGAATTCTACCCATTAGCCGTGATAACAGTGAAAACACCATATATCACAGGAAGAGTGACAGCGTGTGTCCTGGACGCACCAGTGGCGGATTTAATCATAGGAAATGTAGCAGGAGTTAAAGATTGTACAGAAGAAGTAGTTTATTGGGACTAGATACATAGTGTAATTAGTAACGGGGTAGTTACTAAACGAAAACATAAATTAGAGAGTATAGCTGAAGAAAAAGAGGCACTTGAAGTAGACACAGAGGACAACGATAGGACAGCTGAGCAGGTGAGAATGGATCTCAAATATACCTGTAGGGAATCCCAGAGACAAGATGCTACTCTCGACAAATGTTTCCAAGGGTGTAGTAAAGTGAGACAGGGACAATCAAAGAAGGGTAGATATTGCTTCGGAATGAAGAACAATGTTCTTACTCGCCGGTTTTCAGATGGTAGAACTGTACGGGGGAAAGTAGTAGTACCGTTAGCACATAGAGACCGATATACAAGAACAGCTCAGGATAGGGCATGTGCAGGGCACATAGGAGTAAGGTGTAAGCAGCAGAGAGCAGGATGCCAGGTATATTGGCCAGGATTTAATAAAGAGTTCAGACTAAACAGAGACTCCAGTGTAACGGTACAATATGCAGATAGCAAAGTTAAGGCAGTTCAAGAGAGTGTTAACGACATCACTGAACCAGGGTTAGGATTAACAAACAGATGTTTTAAAGATATAGGAAACATGAGGCATGGGTACATGAAGGGTAGACACAGCATCGACAGCAATCAGAGGTGGGTTGATGCAAGAAAAGAACCACCTGATATATGGTCGACACAGAAACTCTCCAGATAGTTTAGGGAAGGTATAGCAATGCAGCGCCTCAACATATATTCTTGGACCATTATTAGTAAAGGTACATGGGTTGTGTGGTATTGAAGATATTAATAGACCTGCGGGTACATAAATATAATGCTTTCCTATGTCATGTTGATTATTATGTGATGTTGTTATCTCATGCATTGGTACACAAGATGGAAAGGGGTAGTATTAATGTGTTGATAATATGGTAGTCTACTATGACTACTGGGAGTATGATTTAGGGTGGTGCTAAAGTAAGATGGAGTCATACTTAGGGCTACCCAGGCAATATGTCGGGGTCACATATTTGATAGGTTTTAGTCTCCCAACATTTGAAAACGATGTTTACTTTTAAGAGGGGGGTAGTGTAACAGGTCACGGAGAGTCTGAACATAACGTAATGCAACTGCATATATCAAGTCAAGGCTCCGGCCAAAGTGTAAACGTGTCGGTTTATTAGTCAAGGTATAAAAGTATGTACAGCAAATTGAAAACACCTCTAGTTAGTTTGCAGGCCGAGTTGGAACTGAACTATGTTTATCTTCTACGTCACGTGTGAGCGTCCCTAACAACTAGTCCAATCGTGCTCACGCGTGCATCATTCACCACCTATTCATTTCCCAAACCCTTTTCTATTGCACACCATCTATCTCCTAAACCACTAACAGAGATGGTGCTCTGTTATATTCCTCCCTTTCTTTAAGAAGACTTTTCTTGAAAAGTCTTAATCCCTAACCTACTTATTCTAATTATGCTTTCCCTCACTAAAACCTTAACCCCAATATTATTTCTCCAACCCATCTTAAACTAACCCCCTCTTAACCAATGAACTTTATTTCTACTCCCTCGAGTCCAATTCTCCACTTGTCTCTGATAGGTAACCGCTAGGTTCTGTTATGATACTTCTTCTTCTCTTCATAAGCGATCCGCTTAAACCTTTTCATTATGACCATATATACCAATATCTGACCTCAACTATAAAACTTCAAAACGCCGTCCTCTTCTGATACTACCTCAAACTCCCTATCGTCATCACTAACAGTATTACCTCAACATTACTAATTCTCTACTTTCACTCTCAACCAACCTGAAATCACTCGCACACGATAGTAAGACAAAGAATCGGTGCGCACCGGAAAGTCAAAGAACTAGAACTCTTCCTTACAAAAACCACACTCACACTTACCCCCCTATGTCGCCCTTAGACTTTATGTAATAAAGTCTAAAACAATTACATATCTTCCACAATTCAATTATACCATTTATTATGGTAATTTCATATCATATCTCCGAATCTCACCTAATTATTTAATCTCTGACTAATACAGATATCCCCAGCATCAAACACCAAAAATATTATCCACCCCTAAATGTCTATATATTACAGACACTACTGATATTATGACTCTGAACCTTACCTCAACCATAGCAACCTCGCATTGTAATGTCAACCACAAAACACATCCCGAGGACACAAATCAAAAGGTCCATTATGGGCCTACCACTCAAAACCTCCAACATTATAAACATCACCTACTAAAATATATCCAAATCTCTCCTATACCTCACTCAGGAATACTCCATATCAGGTTCCCTATTAATCTCGCCGAAAAACTTCAGCAAGCCACTAATGTCCATTTATTATGGGCATTTCACCAAAACCTTCACTTGTCAATTTATGCCGTTATCAACAGCAACAAAATACCGCCACTGAACTCATGTCTGTGACCTTCTAACCTATCACTGCTTGCAATCAACGTTATTCTTTCTCAGTCCATATATCACGGACCCTTAAAACCTCATGTCATTTTATCTAAGTTCGTTGTGACCACAGCACTCCACACTGACAATGTTCATTTCTCACTAACATACTTACTTCCCTTTACTATTGTATCCACAGTATATATAAAAAAACATGGCACTCAATTCATGTTTTACTATTTGTCTTCACGCTGTCTGGCGCAGCACCTCTTATAAGCGTTACCCACATCTACTTCTTCTACAAACCAGCAATCTTGTGTCGCTTATGAAATTTCCATTACATCATGGCACTAAATCCATGTTCACTTCCGACCCCATGGAAACCATTTTTTAAAATTGCCCCACATCTTCTGAATGTAACCCTGCATCCAAAACTCCCAAGGACCCTATTAATTTTCTAACTCCCTCTTTAATATGGACCTGTTTAATTTTCTAACTCCCCACAACTGAACGTCAAACGAAAACTAATTTAAACTTAGTCAGGGCAACTCAATAAGTAACATCATTATAACTTTTGTAAATGAAAATTAACAAACAAAGTAATATGCTAATATTTAACCAAAGTAAGCTAATTTAACTCACAAATCGTGAATAACTGGAGTCAAGACAAATCAAAATAGAACAACAATATCACCCCCCTTTGTTTTTACAATGCTGTCATATATCCCCACATTTTTCAAAATAAAACAAGCATCAATAGAAAATGTCTAGTGTTATCTAACACTACTGGTCTCTTTTACGGACCAGTAGTTTGTACGCAAAAGACTGAAAACACAACAATCCTATTCTAAAATCAAATGGTAATAATCATTTTACAGGACCAAATCAATCAAAAATAATATAACATACCATACATATTCAATTAAAACTAACTGCTTATAGTACCCAAACAACATTGGTCTCTTATACGAACCAATGAAATACATATCTATTCACACAAGTCATGCCTATTCCGCTATTCTTACAACAGTAAAAAAAAAACAACAACTCAATGCTAAGCCAATTATTAATCCCCCCCCCCAAAAAAAATATATATATATATATATATATATATATATATATATATATATATATATATATATATATATATATATATATATATATATATATATATATATCTGTTACCTACAGACTATATTCTCATCATAACGCAGAACAATATCTGTTCCCCTCAACCAAAAGTCATTAATCAACAAATGACCGTACTTTCTCTGGAAGTCAAGCATTGATTATTTCCCTTCACAACATTCCATCTTTTACAAAACTAACTCCACTGCGACACTACTACACTTGACATACTAACCAAACAATTACTGTAAACTACAGCAAAAATTGCTCTATTTTCCAAGTAGCGTGGCTATTTCAGCACACCACAATTCATCTATCTACTAAAGGAAATTGTAACTCGGCACACTAGTTGTTTCACTTGGATTTGTACCAAGAATTATTATAACTTACTAAACATTACCGTTTACTACGGTATCTCCACAATGCTACAACCACCAACGAATGTCTATTTACTATAGACTTCACCAACACATCTAGCTACTAGATTTGTCAATAACTAATTCTACTTTTAAGTCTCTCGTCTACCCGACGCAACTAACATTTCATTCTCCTGTATCAGTACTTTCCAACATCTCACCACAACAACTCTAAGCTATCCTCAACTCTCTCCTAGCGTTCTCACACCGCGATGATAGTCAAACCAGTCACATCTATCGGAACACATTCTATAGTGCTCTATTTATAATACTCCGATATTCATTTGGGTAATCACATTCTCTCCTTCTCTTGCTTACATCACTCATCTTTCAATACTACTCCAGGTTACTCCTATTTATCGGGACTCTTTCAGAAACAGTAAGCAACACCGCACATGACTAACGACAAACCTCACTCCGACTGGGCAAACCATCTTCTCTCATTTCTCTGTATCAGGCATTCTTGCTTCGACATGTCTCTGCCAACGATTTTCACAATCTTAACTATTTTCTTATTTCAACTTTTCTCAATCATTCACTCCCTTTCCACAACTCAAAGCCTACCCTGCTCAAACAACACATTAACTCTAACAACCAATTCTTCGTCCACCCCCATCATCCAACGATCTAAACGCTAAAAACACTAACAATCACTTTCCCACAGCTAACTTTTCTGTGTTTTCTCATCCTTCCACACACTCACCTCCGCCAACTGCATAGTACTTGCTTACTATAAATAAACATAACGTTAACTCTCTATCTGTCAGCCTGTCATAAAATTTCCATTAATTCTGTCCAACACCACACATTCCAAACAAAGGACATCACACCTTTCCAATCACCTTCTTTATACATCCCAACTTTCGCGTACTCACTTACTCTGTCCTCCACGAAATCACCGGTATGTTTTATCAGCGTCACCCATCAGCCACTCTTCGCATATTCGTACGGCGCTTGTATTTATACTTCTCATATGCATTGACCATTGTGTACAAACAACCTCGTTCTCATCTCACCATTATTCTCGTATCACGACAACCTGACGTGCCTATACTATTACTTCTACAACAAACAAATTAGACACCAATTCAACATTCTAGCAATTATTCACCACAGCCTAAGCGTGTCGATCACTTCCACACACAGTGACATTGTCAAGATCTCCAATAAGACCTTACAGAGGTAAGGAGAGTTAATACAAGTCTAGTAGGGAGACACCAGACAGGAGAGACACCAAGCACTTTAAATAGCCTCACAAGGAGACACATTTGTGTCAGACCAGGGGCCAATGCGTACAGCTGAGCGAGGGCTTTCCCCAAGCCATTGGGAAGCTTGTCCTTGCGAGTAACCGTGAAGTACCCGGTTACTCGAGCTCACAAGCCAGCGTGCTTGCGAGACCATGCACGCAATAATAGCTACTGCACGGAGAGGACAGTGTCCGTGCTTGTCCATGCAATGTGTAGCGTGGGACAGACCCGACTGGAGACGGAAGAGTGCAGACGTATCCTTAACAAATGCTATAGTTTCTAGGCAATAGGCAAACATTAGGCTGTTCATTTAGATTGTGATTTCGAGCATCATTTCTCACCACTTCATTGCATTCATGTTGTATAACGATGATGAAGTATTACGCTCGCAGCGCCATTCAAATGTCGGCTCTAAATAAATTGCATTCCTTTCGCAAATGTCACGAGTTGTTATTTCGTGCGGTGCGAAAGTAGGGGAGTCCTGAGAATCTGCAGCGAACAAGTCGCTGACAGACATAATATATACCAAACGCCTCGTACATGCATGCGCTACTACTACTAATCACCTGACATCGTTCTATCCATGCTCCACCCCAAAAGACTTATCAAAGCTTCGTTCTTCAGCACGACGCACACATGTTTGTCTACACTTATACTCACGCACGGACAACCCATAACCAGACGAATTACTTCAATACTCAACATGACTCTCACAATTTAACTGCTTTCTTACTTCATTCTCAATCATCATAATCCCACTACTCTCCGTCCTACTTAATTCTCCACATCAAACCACTCCAACAGTCAACTACTACTCACTTCTGCACAAGCTCATCACTTCATCCCACACTATTAACGAGTCAGATTCTCTCAACGTATTTCGTCACGTCACTTATCAGTATAGTCCTCTAGAGATCCGATTTCCTAATTCTTCTTCTTCGATATCTGTAAGCGTAAATAAATCAGGTCTAGAAAGCATATATTCTCTGAACTCCCTCTCTTCATCTTCTTCCGTATACGTCGGATTAATAGAAATTCCTGACACCCTTTTTTTTCGTTTCTTCCTCTTAAATTGTTGTTCGATTGCCGTATCTGTCCTTGTTCTATATGGTTTATATTTACTCAACTCGTCCCCTGAATCATTAGTATCTATAGTTGTCTCACCAGTCCGGTGTTTACAATAATATGCGGTAGAGGCGGAAACATCCTCTCTATAATCTGAACTAGTACCTCTTTTACTTCGGTCAGGCGTGAATTCTCTGTCTTTACCTGAGGAAGTTGACATACCAGTCGTCGTACATCTATTAACTATCAGACTATTTGTATTCCTTTCCCTAATACTTTTCCTCACCTGTCTTTTGACGTCGTTGGTTTTCGTCTGTCTATCTTCCTTTATTTCAATTGTGTCTCCTTTTTCATGAGGAGTTTTTATAATTTGCACTAACTCAGTTTGACTTGCTTTTGTTATCTTATTGGCTGGTTGTATCTGGGTTTTCTTTTCTACTGTATCAACTTGTGTCTGTGTGTTCCGTTCTACCACTTCAATCACCTGCGTCTGAGTCTCTTGGTCTATTTTCTTTACTAATACCGTCGTCTTCGTTTCCTGTCTAACAGTCACATTCGCAACCACCTTAGGAGCAGCTGAATTTCTACCTACGTTTTCTACCCTGTTCCTTGACCCTGACTTCAGATACTGTCTCCGTCTTTGTTCAAACCAGTCGTCTCGTCTTTTTCTAGCAGTCACACTATAAGAAGGTCAACTCCATTGTTTACTGGAAAGATCTCTCTCAGGCCTATCTCTGTATCTTCGTCTATTATAACTGCTTCTGGACTTAGTCCTATTTGGTTCAACATAACTGTCCCTATTTACCACGTTATGTTGTCTTCTGTTTTAATTAGATACTGTCTGTCTCCTATTATTCTTTACTATTTCATTGCACTCTACCTTAAATCTATAAGCCTCTTGTCTAGTCGTTCTTCCCAGTAACGTTTCCACAAAATTCTCTACTTCACTAACTGCCACTTTTAACTCTCCCAACCATGCACTGACACGTTTTAATTCTGTATGTAGGTAGTTCATACTGATTTCTCTGTAATTTATCTCAAGCCAAAACAATATGTCTACTTCTTCTTCTATATATTTCTTGGTACCTGTAACAAAACCTCGTCTTGAGCTCTGCTGAAATAATTTTGCTATATTATATATATAACCAAATTTACAATCACAATTTAGTTAACAGTTAAATTAAACAAGGGACGTAAGTAACTGTTTTTCTATAAGGATGAAGTGTTCTAATTAATTAATCAATTTTATCTAACACAGAATGTTATGTTATATTAATTAAATCGTACATTAATTTAATTACCAGTTATGGCTGAAATACATCATCCACGGGTCCAAGAGAAAAGTAAGTCCAAATATGCCGACTGATGATTGTGCTTGACAGTTGTAGGCTTTACATAAAAAAACGAGCGTGTCGTGTTCCTCTATTCCATCATAGCGAAAGGAGAACCTCGGAACTCTTGATTTCACCCATTGGCGGGCACCCCAGATTTGTGGCTTCTTTTCACCCGAAAAAGGGCACGTCTGGTCTTCACCCGAAAAAGGGCACGTCTGGAAACGGCGCAAGCTGAGAAATGAACCGATTTAAATAGGGTCTCTTCTTCAGCAGGACGGCAACCCATTATGCCCACCCGCTTCCGAAGATTTCACATTAACGATATCGCTTTGCTTGAGTGACATTTTAATGAGCCAGAGTTCAAGATAGTTGCATCTATGACCAACCTCGAATGGAGTTGATTTTCGTAAGTAGCAGAGTTTCCTCAATCGGAGACAACTATCGAAAACAAATGAGCAAATGGCTTGGCTCAGTATAAACGTTGACCACCAACCTTTTGTGATTAAGGATGAACTCTTCACAGCTCCTGACTTCACTTCAGGCAACCAAGGTCAAATTCAATAACATGATGACGGTAACGTCCAGATCAACCGCTCCAGTAAGACGACATTTCAAGGTAGCATATTGACGTTTAAAAACAACGGCCAGGTCAGCTCAGGACTGGACAATGATGATGGCAGCTCTGTTCCACAACTCAGGATATTATGTTTTGTGTGGCGGTTTTAACAAACATCAGCCCCATCAGAAAGATTTGCAGATACGATATTGTTTGCTTCTCAAAAGTTTTGCAGATACGATATTGTTTGCTTCTCAATAATGCATGACTTCAACATAATTGTCCGTGGCCTCTGACAATTTCTGCCTTCTAGAAATCCATTGTTTTGTTTTGTGATGATGACCTCTGTGATCGCTTGTGGCCGCGACAGCTCAAATCAGTATCCTGGTATACTGGCACCATTTCAGACTGTTACAGGTCACGGAGAGTCTGAACATAACGTAATGCAACTGCATATATCAAGTCAAGGCTCCGGCCAAAGTGTAAACGTGTCGGTTTATTAGTCAAGGTATAAAAGTATGTACAGCAAATTGAAAACACCTCTAGTTAGTTTGCAGGCCGAGTTGGAACTGAATTATGTTTATCTTCTACGTCACGCGTGAGCGTCCCTAACAACTAGTCCAATCGTGCTCACGCGTGCATCATTCACCACCTATTCATTTCCCAAACCCTTTTCTATTGCACACCATCTATCCCCTAAACCACTAACAGAGATGGTGCTCTGTTATAGTAGTGACATATGCCTGGGTCATTGACATTGAGGTGAGTGAACTATAGCCGGGCTACGAGAAAAACAACCAGCCCGGAGAAATAATGGTGAGGGTAGATGTAGACCCCCAGGTTGGATGGGGCAAGAGACAGTATATTTTGGGTGAAGTGAGGAGACTTGGGAGGAGTGTCACGAGATCGCCATGAGTTAACCAGATAATAATACCGACGTTTGCTTGGCGTATATTTTCTAGGCCACAACAGTCGTACTAACAGAGTAAACACAGCTGCACGGTTTACATCGGGTCAGCCCATATACACATTTGGTGGTGAGTGAGAAGGAAGGGATACAACGCGTTGGCAGTTCATAACAGTTAAAATCACATATAATTGGCCGCTCAGGATATGGAATGGTTCCGTTTGTCATCTATAGTTCCGGACATCAGACGGAATGGAGGTTTTGACTGTCACCACATGACAGAAAGTTGAGGGCTTGTTATTGAAAACAGTGGAACACCTGCCGGACATGAACAACGTCACGTGCACAATGTAAGCTTGTTTGTAAAACCATGATTGGCAGCTTGGTATCGAAACTCTTTGTTAGAACTCGACAGTAACTCTCTAGATTGTTTTGGATGTCAGAACCAGTGATGACAAATCTAACATTGAGGGAGGCAGAGGGGGGATGGATCCCTGACAGGGGATGATCTGCCAATGTGCCACCTGTGTGGGGGCATAAAGGATAACGTCACGTGGCCAACTTTGGTAGTTTGCCATATAAACCCGAGTTGGGGCCAACTAGGGGGACTTGGAAATGTGGCTCTAGTCGGAGTGCAAGGGCACTGCAGTGCTTAGTGGAAATAATATCTACCGTGTGTTAATTAGTGACTTAATTTTACACGTGCCTATCATGGCAGATGTAGATATGATTGATAGGACTGCAGTAGTGCCATTTAAGGTATAACCTATTCTTATATTAGTTCTAATTAATATAGACTGTAGCCTTGTTAAAACTATAGTGTGATGATTAGCACTGTTAGTGGAAACTAGTTAGAGTAGAATAGTGATATTAGCTCTGCTAGTTAAGAATAGAGTAGGGTAGTGGTGATAAGCTATGCTAGTTAAGAATCGAGTAATGATGGATAATTGGGAGACGGGGGAATTGCCCGCTGGGGTTTTGCACTCGGTATGGGTCTCTCTTTGTCATAGCCTGATTCGGCCCTAGGTGGGTAGCTAATCTGCTCTATGACCAAGTTTAGTTAGCTAAAGATCATTAAGCAAGGCAATAGGCTTACACTCAGCCGATAGGATCAGTGACTAGTACTATCACCAGATGTGTTGTTTCTATCCTAGGTTCCCTACCAGATCCGAGGAAACTCAACAAGTTTTTAGGAAAAGTTCAAATCCAATTCGGAAGAACACCAGTGGACAGTCAATAAAGTTGCTTACAGAACGTAACTAAAGCTAGAAGGAAGTTGATTCACCAAAGAGAGTGATGATTACTGATGCACCTCACAGCATCAGACAGTAGTAACTAACTGAGAACATTACTGATAATAGTTGCCTAGTGTGATATAATCTCGTGTAATAGAACACAAGACATGATACTTGAGGCTAGATAGACACGAGTGAGGATCCAGTACAGTAACAATTAACATTAATAACTGTGTACACACTACAAAGGACTTGTGCATTTTTTTAAGGAATGATAGGAACGGACATTGTGTAGGGTGCAACCGGTCCATGATTAACTGTTTATACCACCGGTGTCTATTTCGGATGTTCATGAAATGGGATTACCAGAGGTCTACAGAGGCAAATCAGTATCCAGCAGGATGGTTTTGGCGCTGGGTGAGAAGTACATGTTCTGACGTAACGTGCTGTGGTCTATCCTTGCTGGGATCAGCTGACTGGGTTGTTGTCTGAGAGTCCGATTCTACACACTTTATAGAACACGTCACACATTTTCTTCACATACACGTCTCATATACGTTACACTGTTCTTTTAATAAATTAATCTTTATTAATTTTTAGAAGCAAGAGTTGTTGAGTATGTTGCGTTGGGGAAGTATGAGAAGGGGGCATAGTACGACAGTGAGAGAGTGATAGGAAAAGGTGTCCACGGGCTGATGGAGTGTGTTGGACGGAAGCTGGTGGATTCTCCAGAATATTGAGAGGAAAATATTATAATGTGGGTGTCGACTCTCTTCACTCCAGGGACGACACTGTAAAGGAGGACACGACATTATTGGGGGCTCGTCCGGGATCTTTGGACAGCGGGACCTCTCGCAAACGTGATCTTTGGACAGCGGGATCTCTCGTAAACGTGATCTTTGAACAGCGGGATCTCTCGTAAACGGAATCCTTGGACAGCGGGATCTCCCGTAAACGGAATCCTTGGACAGCGAGATCTCCTGCAAGCAGGAACCTTTGACAGTGGGATCTTCTGACAACGGGGTCTTTTGACACGGGATCCTTAGTTATAAGAGGGAGATATCATTTTGGAGAATCCAGCTAGAGTGAATGTGGATAGGGGTTAGGACTAATTAATATCTTACCTGTTCACATGTCACACGTCTGCATAGGTCTGTGGTCCTGATTCTACTTTTGTCACTGAGTGAATGTGCTGTGTGTGGTAATATCTAGATTTATAGTACTTGTTCATATATCTGTATAGTAATTTGCAGTTATATTGTACTCGCCCTGCTAGCTTATCGCTCTGTAAAATGGCCACCCCTAAATTAACCACGTTAGAATTAAAGGCAAAGGGGGAGGACATGGGATTGGCGGGGTCTGCTCTAACGGATTACATACAGGAAGTGGAGAGAGAGTATCGTCAAGCAGAAAGGGAAGATCGAAAGGCCGAGTTGGAATTGAGAAGGATGGAATTGGAAGCTGAGCAAGCAGCTAAGAAATTGGAAACTGAGCAAGCAGCTAGGAAATTTGAAGCTGAGCAAGCAGCTAGGAAATTAGAAGCTGAACAGGAAGCACAGAAAAGGGAGCACAAGTACCGGATGAGGGAACTCGAGTTGAAGAGTCAATCTAATGGAGAAACTGAGGGAGCAGTTGGAGGTTCCTCCATCCCAGGATCAACACCAGTAGGTGGACATGGGTACCATGCTATGAAGTTTCCTTTAGCGGTCTACGAGGAGGACAAAGAGAAGATTGACCAGTACCTTCAACGCTTCGAGGCTATGTCAGTTGCTATGGGTCTGGAGCGTAACAAATGGAATCTCAAGCTATCCCAGGGTTTACGCGGGACCGGATACGAGGTTTATTCTCGCCTGCCACCAGGACATGAGAACAATTATGACGAGTTAAAGACGGCTCTGCTGAAACGATTCGAGGTTACGTCACATACCTACCGGAAAAAATTTCGAGCAGCGAAACGAGAACCGGGGGAGTTGTTTGCCGCCTACAGTTTGCGTCTAAATCTTATCTCCATAAGTGGATGGATTTGGCTAGGTTCGCACATGACTATGAGAGTCTGGAAGAGCTCATGGTGGTCGACCAGCTGAAGAAGCAAATGTCTAAACCTCTCAGGACGTTCCTGGGAGAACAAGGAGCGGAACGTATTGACCTCGTGACTAAATTAGCAGAACGGTTCGTCGAGGTACATGGGGAGGCAGGGGAGAACCTTTCCACCAACACTAAAAGTCAAGCGAAACATGACAAGAAGAAAGCCCAAAACTCAGGAACCAAAAAGTTGGAACCTTATGTGCAAAAATCAGAGGATAGTTCAGAGAAGAAGAAGGAGGGAAGCAAGAGCACTTCAAGCTCTACACCAAAACGACCGTGGTCGGAGAAGTGGTGTTCAATTTGTAAGTCACCCTCTCACAATACGAGGGACTGCAAATCGAAGGCTAAGAACCCTCACTTCGCAGCATGTCAAGTGACTTCCAAGGAGGTTGTCACGGAAAATGCCAAGGTCAACAAGGAAGCTCGCCACCAGGAGAGCTCACTCAAGTCTGACAATAGAAAATCTAGGACAGGGAAATGGTGCAACCAATGCAAGTCAAACACGCACAATGCTATTGACTGCAGGGGAAAGTCAGGAGACACTCAATTCGTCGTGTGCCCCGGGAAACCTAAGGTGGAGCCCACCGAACAGATCGAGGCCGAGGAAGAGACTCCAGACCAGGAAAAACCACCTGTAGTGGAATTGGTAGAGGTTAACGGTCGTCAAGTGGAGTGTTTATACGACACAGGACTGGACGGGGAGGCCGTGATTTCTGCAGATCTGGTACATCCAGAACAATTCACAGGTGAAACCTTGGATATACAGCCTGCACAGAAGAGTGCTGTAACCATGAAGTTGCCTATTGCTAATGTGGAGATTCGGTCAAGGTACGTCACCGGCACCATCAAGGCCGCTGTATTGACCGATCCCATTTTTCCAGTCATCCTAGGTTGCCGGTATGTCTTTCTGGGAATGCCCAGGGAGCCAATCCATATGGGAGCAATGCAGACTCGCTCTCAGACGAGAACGGAAGAGACAGAAGCAATTGTGACTAACCCAATGCCGGGGGAGCTACGAACTGCCCAGAGTGAGGATAATACTTTACGTCCTTGCTACAAAAAGCTGCAGAAAAGTGCTGATCCACCAGGACGGGGGCAGTACTACATGAAGAATAGGATACTCTACAGGAGAGCAGGAAGGGGAGACAACCTATACGGTCAGTTGGTCGTCCCGAAAGCTCACCGGTCCCAGATTCTTCATATGGGGCATACCATCTCCTTTAGTGGACACATGGGTATTGCCGCCACCATGCAGCGAATTTCCTGCCATTACTATTGGCCGGGAATGACAGATGATGTGCGTCGGTATGTGAAGTCATGCCCTGAGTGCCAGAGGGTGGCACCGAAACACTGGACAGCACCGGTGGTGTTGGGTGAGATGCCCATCATGAACTCTCCTTTCGAGAGGGTAGCCATCGATATCGTGGGTCCACTTCCCAGGACTAGGAAGAGGAACATGTATATACTCACAATGGTGGATTGCTGTACAATGTGGGGTGAAGCCATACCGTTGACCACGATTGACTCGAAAAGAGTGGCGGACGCACTGATGGAGGCCTTTACCAGATTAGGTTTTCCGGATCAAATTCTGACGGACAATGGATCTCAGTTTTGTGGAAAACTCATAGAGGAGGTATTTAGGGTGTTTCACTCTAACCACATACATACCAGCCCTTACCACCCTCAAGCCAATGGACAAGTAGAGCGTTTCAACGGCACGTTGATGACAATGCTCAGGAAACTAGCGCAGGAAAAACCTGATAGGTGGGATGAATATATCCCAGCAGCACTCTTTGCCTATCGGGAAGTTCCTCATGGCTCAACAGGACTACCACCCGCTACGTTGCTGTTTGGTCGTCCAATCAAAGGACCGTTGGAAGCCATGTTGAGGAGTTGGACTGAAGAGGGGACGTCAGAAGAAGTGATCTCATCCTATCAATACGTGGAGGAACTGAAAGAAAAACTCCACAAGGGATGGACTCTGGCAAATCAAAACTTGAAAAAGGCCAGGAAAAGACATGCGGCTTACTACAAACGTAGGTCTAAAGAAAGATCTCTAGAGGTGGGAGATAAAGTCTTGTTGCTACTCCCAACGGGAAACAACAAACTGGAGATAGGTTGGCAAGGACCATTTCCCGTGGAAAGGGTGATATCCAGAACCAACTATCAGATCCGAATCCGGGGAAAGTCGAAGATCTTTCATATCAATCTCTTGCGGAAATACGAAGAGAGACCCGGAGACAAGGCAGCGCACCTCGTGGCAATGGCAGTTGCAGTGGAGACAGAAGTGGGAACCAACGAGGGCAGGGAATATCCCTTGGTACACCAGGAAACCTATAGGGATGTACAAGTGAACCCTGATCTGACCTCCCAGGAGAAGGAAAGGATAACCCAGGTTCTCAAGTCTCATAAGGAGATACTGACTGATAAACCAGGACGAACGAGGTTGGTTGAGTTCGATATGACTTTGACCACACAGGAGCCTGTTCGCCAAAAGGTTTACCCAGTGCCATTCTCTAAAGAAAAGGCCCTGGAGGAGGAAATACAAAAATTGCTGGAGGATGACGTGATTGCACCATCCACATCCCCATACAATGCGGGGGTGGTTTTGTTACGCAAACCAAGTGGAGAACACAGGTTGTGTATAGACTACCGACTTCTGAACAGTCACACACAATTTCAGGTGGAACCTTTGCCGAATCCAACTCAGTTATTCGCTAGGCTCCATAAGGCTCGGTACTTTTCAAAGGTGGATCTGAGTCGGGGGTACTATCAGATACCAGTCAAACCGGAGATTCGACCACTGTTAGCCTTCAGTACACCCAGTGGACACTACGAATTCAAAGTCATGCCCTTTGGACTCAGCAATGCACCCAGTGTGTTTACACGCATGATGAGGACTTTACTAGATCCGTTACAGGATCCACCCATCATCTCATTCATGGATGATATTCTGATTTCCAGTGACAGCTTGGATGACCACTTACAATCCTTGGAGAGAGTGTTTAATAGGCTCAAGGAAGCAGGGCTTACTGCTCGTCCAACCAAGTGCATGATTGGTTACCAGATTCTGGAATTTCTAGGTCACACCATCACTCCAGGACACATTGTTCCAGAAGAGAAGAACCTGGAGAAAATCAGAAATGCACCTAGACCAAAAACGAAGAAGGATGTGAGATCTTTTCTCTCGTTGTGTGGGTTCTACCATAAATTTATCCCACATTTCACTGAACTGGGAGCTCCGTTGACGGAAACCTTGAAAAAGGGATTCCCGGACCAAATCATTTGGACACCAGAATGTGAGAATGCCTATAGTCAGTTAAAGGAGGCCTTGGTCAGCAAACCTGTATTACAGCTCCCTGACCTTTCCAAACAATTTGTGTTGAGAACAGATGCGAGTGCGATTGGAATTGGAGCAGCTCTGTTACAGGAAGGAAAAGACGATGCTTCGGTTTTGAAACCTGTGGCATACGCAAGTAAGAAACTTCTACAGGCGGAGAGGAATTATTCAACTGTCGAGAGAGAGTGTTTGTCCCTCGTATGGGCAGTGCAAAAATTTCAGCCATATTTGTATGGAGTTAAGTTTCGAGTCCAGTCGGATCATCAACCCCTGATGTTCCTAGCTACTTCTCAGAAGCTCAACGCACGGTTGATGCGGTGGTCGTTGTTACTTCAACCTTATAATTTCACAGTAGAGTACATTCCTGGGAAGGAAAATGTTGGAGCGGATTTCTTGTCAAGACACCCAGCTCCTGAAGAAGAAGAATGAATCATCTAGATTAAACTCATGGTGGAGAAGAGTGAGATGGACTACTCTCTTAAGAGATCTATGTCACGAGATCGCCATGAGTTAACCAGATAATAATACCGACGTTTGCTTGGCGTATATTTTCTAGGCTACAACAGTCGTACTAACAGAGTAAACACAGCTGCACGGGTTACATCGGGTCAGCCCATATACACATTTGGTGGTGAGTGAGAAGGAAGGGATACAACGCGTTGGCAGTTCATAACAGTTAAAATCACATATAATTGGCCGCTCAGGATATGGAATGGTTCCGTTTGTCATCTATAGTTCCGGACATCAGACGGAATGGAGGTTTTGACTGTCACCACATGACAGAAAGTTGAGGGCTTGTTATTGAAAACAGTGGAACACCTGCCGGACATGAACAACGTCACGTGCACAATGTAAGCTTGTTTGTAAAACCATGATTGGCAGCTTGGTATCGAAACTCTTTGTTAGAACTCGACAGTAACTCTCTAGATTGTTTTGGATGTCAGAACCAGTGATGACAAATCTAACATTGAGGGAGGCAGAGGGGGGATGGATCCCTGACAGGGGATGATCTGCCAATGTGCCACCTGTGTGGGGGCATAAAGGATAACGTCACGTGGCCAACTTTAGTAGTTTGCCATATAAACCTGAGTTGGGGCCAACTAGGGGGACTTGGAAATGTGGCTCTAGTCGGAGTGCAAGGGCACTGCAGTGCTTAGTGGAAATAATATCTACCGTGTGTTAATTAGTGACTTAATTTTACACGTGCCTATCATGGCAGATGTAGATATGATTGATAGGACTGCAGTAGTGCCATTTAAGGTATAACCTATTCTTATATTAGTTCTAATTAATATAGACTGTAGCCTTGTTAAAACTATAGTGTGATGATTAGCACTGTTAGTGGAAACTAGTTAGAGTAGAATAGTGATATTAGCTCTGCTAGTTAAGAATAGAGTAGGGTAGTGGTGATAAGCTATGCTAGTTAAGAATCGAGTAATGATGGATAATTGGGAGACGGGGGAATTGCCCGCTGGGGTTTTGCACTCGGTATGGGTCTCTCTTTGTCATAGCCTGATTCGGCCCTAGGTGGGTAGCTAATCTGCTCTATGACCAAGTTTAGTTAGCTAAAGATCATTAAGCAAGGCAATAGGCTTACACTCAGCCGATAGGATCAGTGACTAGTACTATCACCAGATGTGTTGTTTCTATCCTAGGTTCCCTACCAGATCCGAGGAAACTCAACAAGTTATTAGGAAAAGTTCAAATCCAATTCGGAAGAACACCAGTGGACAGTCAATAAAGTTGCTTACAGAACGTAACTAAAGCTAGAAGGAAGTTGATTCACCAAAGAGAGTGATGATTACTGATGCACCACACAGCATCAGACAGTAGTAACTAACTGAGAACATTACTGATAATAGTTGCCTAGTGTGATATAATCTCGTGTAATAGAACACAAGACATGATACTTGAGGCTAGATAGACACGAGTAGGATCCAGTACAGTAACAATTAACATTAGTAACTGTGTACACACTACAAAGGACTTGTGCATTTTTTTAAGGAACGATAGGAACGGACATTGTGTAGGGTGCAACCGGTCCATGATTAACTGTTTATACCACCGGTGTCTATTTCGGATGTTCATGAAATGGGATTACCAGAGGTCTACAGAGGCAAATCAGTATCCAGCAGGATGGTTTCGGCGCTGGGTGAGAAGTACATGTTCTGACGTAACGTGCTGTGGTCTATCCTTGCTGGGATCAGCTGACTGGGTTGTTGTCTGAGAGTCCGATTCTACACACTTTATAGAACACGTCACACATTTTCTTCACATACACGTCTCATATACGTTACACTGTTCTTTTAATAAATTAATCTTTATTAATTTTTAGAAGCAAGAGTTGTTGAGTATGTTGCGTTGGGGAAGTATGAGAAGGGGGCATAGTACGACAGTGAGAGAGTGATAGGAAAAGGTGTCCACGGGCTGATGGAGTGTGTTGGACGGAAGCTGGTGGATTCTCCAGAATATTGAGAGGAAAATATTATAATGTGGGTGTCGACTCTCTTCACTCCAGGGACGACACTGTAAAGGAGGACACGACAAGGAGAGTTGAAGCTGGGACCGACTGAGAGTTGGGTCGCTTTGGACAGTTGATGTTTTGGACTCCGAGTGGATCGGGAGTCGAAGGATAGGAGCGGAGTGAGAAGTAGAGCTCCGTTGGGGGATTGTGGTGTTCTCCTAGTTGTGAATGCAGGCCTAAAACCCAGTGGGGTTTGGATAGTTAATGGAGGCCTGAACCCAGAGTGGGTTGGATATTTAATGAAGGCCTGAACCCAGAGTGGGGTGGATAGTTAATGGAGGCCTGAACCCAAAGTGGGTGGTATTGTGTGAGGTCCAGCCGTGGATAGTAGCTGGATAGCTGTCTTGTGAATTGGAGATTCAGCAGGCCTTGAGAAGGCAGCGATGTGTGCGTGTTAAGTTGTGAGGAGTATATATATCTTCTATGGATTATATTGTTTCTGGATATATAAGGATGTTCCGTTTGTCCGTGTTCTTTCTGTATTAAAGGATTATGTGCGCCAACTCAATCTTGTTTAATGACTGATGGATGTGTATTACTGGGGTGAGTTGCATTGTGAGACAGGTGGCTAGATCTACTTACACTCTATAGTGACATACAAGGAACATTGAAACCTAGACAACGACCATGTCACTTAGTGATTATAAAGAAAAACGTGACACCAGCCATGTTGACTATCGTGTCCTGAACTCGCCTTATGTGTGCCACACACTCTGCTGTTTCGCTTCCGAAGCCGTTGATCTATTTAGATTCTTCCGCCTTCTCCAACGTCCCAGTCTTTTGTGTACTAGGGATGGACATTCCCTTAATAGGATATTACCCCTACTTCACTCATGTAGTTTAGCTAGTCAGCAAAGACTGTTGCCCCTGGTGTGGCCACCGCCATTCACAAGCGGTATTCGTGGAGCCATACATGAGCTAGGTAAAGAGATGGGGACCAAATAGGATCCTGGTCTATCCATTGGGATACGCCTAGATATCCAATGTGTATTTTTAATGACTGTGCATCACATCCGACTCGTCACGCTATCGAGAACAAGTCACCTAATCTGAAGCCTGACACGTGCTAGAAAAAAAATGGCACGTGGCAAGAATAACTCCAGAAGACACCCGACATTCAAAATGAGCAGCGTGGAAGCCGCCATTACTATTAAGAAAATGCCAGAAGAGTACCTACCTGCGATCTGCAGCAAAACGCCAGAATCTGAAACAACATCAAAGGAAGCTACGACTCCTACGCCAGATAAAGCTGCTCCTGTCACTGTTCTGACGCCAAAGATTACATCGGAAGCCAGCAACAGCGAATCCCACAACACTACTCAGAAGCGGCCAAGAAGATCACCAAAGACCTCCTTTTCGGAGGAAACAACAACTGAGGACTTCACTGGCAAAATACTGCTAAAACAGACACGCGTTGGAGAAGCCAAACTGTCGGCGCTACCAATAGACAAGATACTGACTCTGTTGGAAAATGAGCTGAGAAGAAATAGCATCGGCCAGCTGCGCAAGACACCTGATGGAGTATTGGTCTCCATCAACAAAAACCCAAAGAACACAGCACTTATAAGGACGATTGCACACGAAGAGAAGGCCAACATCAAGCTTACCACGGCATTTTACTGGAAGCCACCCGGCACCGCACAGGCAAACGATGGGTCATTAAATGAGTCAAGACCCATCTCACCAACGACCTGATCAGGAAGATGCTGACAAGAGAGAACAGGAAACTCAAGATCACGAGTGCTGAGAGGATCATCGGCAAGAATAACATCCCCGCCACAGTCGTCATCGTAACATCGGAGGACCGAGTGATCCCTCAAGACCAAGCTCCAGAGCACTACATACCGAGAGTGCTGCAGTGCTCTAAGTGCCAGAAATTTTGGCACACCCGTGCCACCTGCAAGGGTGAGCTAGAGGTGTGTAGATACTGCTCTGGACCCCATCCACACAGTCAGTGTCAGCATGCAAAGACCGACACGGACTTCAAGAGGCCTAACACTAACAGAGAGTGCGCCAAATACCTCGGCAACCACGGCGCCAGGTACCTCGGCTGCCCCTGCCACCAAGACAGCAAGGAAGCCACGAAGATCGCCATCAAACAAATCCAACCTTTCATATAAGGAGGCGAGGTACAAAAAGTGACAAAGCGCAACTAGAAGGCCAACTGAAGGACCTGAGATTCAAGTTCAACAGCATAGAGGACGAAAAAGACATGACGCAAGAGACACATTTAACAGTATTAACAGCCGTTTAGAGCATCCTGGATGAACTAAAGCAATTTCTGCAGAAGATTGAGCAAGATGCCGCTCGAGTGGCTGTAATAAAGACTGAAACAGAAGAAACTCTAGCAAATATTCAAGAAGAAAGAGAGAAGACATAAGAACTCTCAAACAGATTCAAGAAGAAAGAGAACAAATAGAACTACTCGAGACCAAGTCTGAAACAGCTGAACCAGAAGATGCAAAAGCCCAGACAGAAGAAGAATCAACAGAAGAAGAACTAGAACTGGATGAAAACGGCTACCCAACCAAGAACAAGTGTTTAGGGCGGCCGATAATAACTATAGAGCCGCCCACGACACACGAAATCAAAGAAGCCCGAGAAAATTCGAAGACAACCCAAGACGGAGAAAGAGGTGGAACACCAGGAGAGACAACTGGTAAAGCTCCCTGAAGGAAACAGCACCATATGACGGGATGGGTACTCAATTACCCCAAGCCATAGCAAGCGCGCGACTCTGTCCAGACATGTAAAACCACAAGGATGAAACTAACACAATTGCAGCAACTCAACTCTTTCAAGGAAGCAGAGATACGCATCTATATTTTCGAAAGAATAAGTCTAAGAAACATCTTAAAGGCCCCAAATACAACCAAGTCGATATAGTCGAGGGTTGAACGGGCCCATTCGTTTCAGCTGAACCGTAATGGTGGTTCCTCGCCGTGCAGGCAAATACTCTCCGGCTCGGAAGAATCAGCGATCCTACTACGTTAGCCTGGACCCCGAAGGACCTGTTGCCCAGGTTGCACGACTAGGACGTGTTATAGGTCTTGACCTGTATAGAACCTGGCCCTGGTGCCTTGGAAACACCCCTGCGTCCCAGGGGTACTTGTAATTTACGTCCTCAAGTCAAGGACGACAGGTCAACATTTTAGTCCAGCTATCTGGGGTAGGGGTTGAACCGTTTACTTCGGCATCAGCACAACGGATGTTTGAGAACATGCATTTTTACTCATTAGACCATGCTGACCTGCATCAAATAAGGATGTCCCTACGACAGGTCCAGCAAACCGGTAGGGAATTTATTTGTTCAAGTTCTATTGCTCGAGAATTATGGAGGAAATTGAATGAGAAGCGTGACTCAATCAGCAATCAGCGTTCACACCAGAAGCACAGCGAACAAGCCAATAACAGCAGCTAAAGTATGAAACAGACAGGCGATATTCGGGACTTGGAATCTTAGTGGACTAAGAGATAAAGTACCAGCTATCGTAGAGTTTATGAAAAAACATTAAATATTGAAATATTAGGTCTCGCAGATATGAGAAAAAGAGACAGAACACAAAACAAACAATTAATTAAAATTACATTCTAACATGGAGTGGTGTCGAGCAGCGACAAAGGCTAAACATGGAGTGGTTGTTTGTATTACATCCCGAAAAAGCGGAAGCCATTATTTTATCAACACTAAATTTATTTCAGAAAGAACAATACTAATACAGATCAAAGAAGGAAGAAAAACAACGACTATTATACAAACATTCACACCGTGTAACGATACTTACAGCGATGAAGACAAAGATGAATTTTTTGACAACCTTGCAGACACGTTAAACAATGTCAGTGAAACATATAAACTTATTTATTGTGATGGGTGATTTCAACGGACGTATAAATCAAATCAAATCAAATCAAATCAACTTTATTAGGGTCACAAATTGGGCGCGCAGGCCCGTCTTACATTCGGCCCTTCCAACTACTCGTCTTTCATTCATCAAGAGCTTTATACATTTACATAGGAAGAAAAATAGACAATGTGAAATGAATGTTGTAAACATAAACAAGGCAAATTACCATATTATGAGGCCCATCTCCCACCTACCCATACATCACCCCACCCCCACACACACCCCCACCTACCCACACACACGCACACCAAGGGACACATACATACCCCACCAACCGACCCATCCCCCTCCCGCACATCCCCACCCACACACACTGCCCTCACCTGTTTCCCCAACCAAAACACACTCGCCACCCACAAACATTCCCTCACCAACCCACACATACCACGTCCACCCACATACACATCCTAACCCATGCATCCTCTCCCCACCCACACCTCAAACCACCAATCCCCCAGCCACATCTCTATCGACCACATATTCCCCACCCACGCACACAATCCCCCACCAACCCACACATCCACTCACACATCCCCAAACCATACACACACATCCCCACCAACTGACATCTCCCTACCCCCCCCCCCCCCACACACACACATACATCTCCCTGTCACGAATTGGCCGCCTTAACATCCCAGAATATTTTTCTCGGTCTCCAAATTTGAGAGGCCAAATTGAGAAAGAATGAATTAATCACACTACTCCAAAATTATCTAGTCATGAGGTAAGATTATTCACAAAAAGCCTCTAGCCATGACGTAAGCTTGCAGATGGCAAGTAAAAAGGGCAACTAGATAATTAGTATACACCTTGGGAAACTGCTGACCCAGACATGCTGAATCAACAATGAAGGGGCCATGGACTGTGTAATAAAACTGACCAGGCATGACACCTGATAAGCACAGGTAGGAAATCGCCCAGGTGTGAACAACATTAACCCAGGGAAAGATAATAGCCCCAGGGCTGTAAACTAAGCCCCGCCCACTCTGACTGGCAGACTCAGGGATGTGTGAAAACAGATCTGATAAGACAATTAACACGGGGCCTGTAGACTGTACCAGACAGAGAGGAGCAAGGTGTGATGGCCAGGTTGCGGGGATAATTGCAATTACCGTCAGCGGGAGAATAGAAGAATTTATGACGGGAATGCCAAAGAGATAATAGTGTCTCAGACACTGTCTGCTAGACTAAGCTTAAATAAGGGTCCCTAGCCTAGTTTAGGTTAGATTAAGTTTGACTTCAGAACAGGTGAGAAGAGAGAGTAAATGTAGATTTCTTAGTAACTAAGTATTTTAGGTGTATGTACTGAATTCCAGTCTATATCTGATCTAGGTTATTGCAAGAACTATCATTGTCATAGATTACTTGAGTGTTCTTTCTAAGTTCTGCGTTCAATATCATATTGCTTTAAAGTGTTATTCTTCTGAGAAATAGAGCCTTATGTGAGACAGATCTTGTCTGGGTAGACTTTTAGGTGTCTTGGTAGATGCTTGTCATTTCGTTGTACACTATCCTAGTTGCCTTCTGGTGTGTGCATTTGTTGTACAGAATATAGTCAACTGACTATTTATTTAATTCTTACAACAGCAGTAACTAAGTGTGATTAAACCGGGCAGCTCAGCAAATATAGCTGGTCTGTTTGGTCACTTCAATTAGACTTGTTGTATATCTCATTTTGTAGCTATACAATATTAGTACTCATTAATAATGCCTGATGCTATTATGTGAGTATCATTAGATGTCTATCTTGAAGTAATATAATGTTTACGGATATGTTGGATGTATGTATGTGTAATTTCATATGAATATACGATGCTAGGAATATGCTTCGTACATATTCTTTTTGTGTATATACATCTCATTTCGTATACCTACAAACTAACTAGTGCATTATGCTATTATGTTAAAGTATCATAATATGTCTAGTTTAATTAATGTTTTATGTGTATTTCATGTTTGGTATATTGATTTGTCATATGCAAGCCTATCAATATGACGTGTTATATTATGGTGTGCGCATTGGCACACTAACCATCGATTGCATTTGTAGCAGAGGTGTAATGGTACAGACAGTACCCACAAGTGTTATGGGGTATATGGTGCTAAACTTTCTCAGTGTATTGTGGGCGTGCGTCCCCGGTAATGCATGGAAACCTGGCACAGCTATTGGTCACGGCTTGTAAGCCCGGATGATCTGGCATTGTTATAATACACTTACCGACCCTGTGAGCTGCTAAACTAACTTTGGACGGAGCGGCTGTACGACACAGAATTTCTGTATTAGCGACATGGACATGGGGCGGCAGAAATGTAATCATCACAGGCGTGTGAGACAATTGAAAAGCCCGTCCCAGACTAAAGACAGTAGAGCTGGAAGATAAACTTGGCCAGACTGGTCATTGTATATGTTTGTGTTATGATATGTTTTAATTAGGATTGCGCTGATGTAGAACTGATATAACACATTCTTGACTTTCTTTCAAGCTCTCACAAGGAGCACCTATGTTATAGATCTCAAGACTAGAGACTACTGACTAGGAGTGTCAGGACTGACAGGATCGTTAGAATACCGGCAAGCTGTTTCTTTTGTTGTCTACTGGAGAGTGGGGATCTGGACCACAGTTCCAGATAGATGAAGTAACAAGTAAAGTTACGTAATGTTTCTCATCACAATATGTTATATGATTTCATCATCCTCATATTAAAAACCATCAGATGTCTATGATTAGCAAATAAATGTTGTAGTATTGTAACTCATAGTTCTGTCATTATATTTTTTCCAATTGTGCATACGTATTGTTGTGTACATTGGTGGGGGTTCACTTACACACCAAGGAAAGGAGCAGTCAGGGAGAAAACCTGTACTGAGATAGTCGTCTATACTAATATATTTAGACTTAAAACATCTATCTTAAGCTAACCTTCTCTTTCCTATACCTTGGCGAATATTCAGCTCAGTTCATTTCAATTTTGTAACGAGCCACTTAGAGCTGTACGTTGGATATTCAGGGCTCAATCTGTAGTTCAGCCATATAGATTTTGTCCCTAGTCAGTTTCTGACTATCTGGGGTTGCTCGCCAGTGAATAAGATTTTCATCTTGCCGGTGGGGCACCCCGACTTATGACAGATTGGTGTCTCGTCTCGGGGATATAATTTTAACCCAATCCTACAGATTGGGGTCCAGTCCGCGAGCCTGAACCAGGATTCTAGTAATCATAGTGATTCTACTAGACCCTAGACATACGATTTTAAAAGTTAACTCTTGTAATCTTCAGTCATCAAAATAGACTATCATCAGATGTAGCTAATTTTAGTTGAGGAAGTTACAGAGTATAGATATAACTTTTCAAAAGTGTATAACAGATAAGAACTTATGAGAACTACCTCATCTATCATTTATTGATAAGTATTTTAATTCTTATCATTTAGTGTATCATTCATCATTTAATGATAACTGATCACTTTAATCATATTTACATTGATGTGTTTGATGATTTAACTGCTTGATTGATTTGCCATTTTATGCTACTTATGCCATTTTCATTATGACATGTATGCAGTGCATTTTAATATTTATTTAGGTAAATATTAGTATTGATTACTGTGTAGTATATCTCTCACACTTACTTCACTGCGGTCGCCAGAAACTACTTGAATATTACTTTCAGTTGTCTTTCACTGCTGAGGTTTAACTCTACACATTGGTTTAGATTCTGCTGTCATTGGTTCACTCTTGTCTTTCTAGCTTAGCTCTGATTTTCATAGATACATAAGAGCTTACCTAATATAGCCATTAGCAAATATGGACTCACCTTCCCAGGATCTAGATTATCTGAAGGCGCGCACAGATTACTTAGAGTCCACGAGAAGGTTAGGCATAATAGAGGGCTTAACAGGAGAACAATTAGAAACATACATCAGAGACGAGATGAAAGAGTGGGACATGGCGGAGGAACAGATGAATAAAACAATTGATGAGTTATTTGAAGCAAAAGAGCGTAGCAAAACTGAAGAAGCAGAGATTAATAAACAGCATATGGAAGTAGTCAATGCAGAGAAGCTAACCTTTCTAGCGGAACATAAGGTAGGAGATATGGATGCTCACCCAACCAGGAAGGAAGGGACATCTTTGCCACCCACCGCGGAATCAGAGTTAGTGGACCGGGAACTACAAGTTCTCATTCGACCCAGTCCTAAATGGAAAAGAGGGAAGAAGAAACGTGCCCAGGGCATTTCAAACAGTCACAAACGTGATAACTGTTTGCACCACGGAAATTGTGGTCTCACTGGTTCGCCAGTACAGGACCTTCAGGAAAACCACTTGACTTCTACGAGAAATGAATCTCGAGAGAAAGAGGAACTGAAGACAACCTTTAATGAGGTCGCAGGCGGAGACCTAGCCGATTCTCACATTCCCTTCTGTTCACAGAATCATGAAGTGGAATTACATCTGACTGAAATAGGGAGGATGGAAGTAACGGAATCCCAGGTGAATTTCATTACTGCAGCGCGGGAAGAATCACTAATTATCAGTTCAGATAATTTAACTGGTCCGCCAGTACAAGACTCCCAGGAATCTCATTTTACTTCAACGAGAGGTGAAACTCAAGAGGAAGATGACCTGAGGACATCTTTTAAGGAGGTCGGAGATCGAAAGGTAACCGACTTTATTATTCCCTTCAGCTCAGGAGAGGATGAAGTGGGATTAAATTTGACTGACAGTGGGATGAAGGAAGACCCGGAACCCCTTGTGATCTTTGAGGCTGCAGCTCAGGAAAAGACACTAGACATCAGTTCAAAGGATTTACCTCAACTGGACTTAGCCCATGAAAGCAAGACCAGAGAGGAACATCCAGACAAGGAAACATTTCCAGTTGTTATCACGGAGTATACCAGTGTGGAGACTCAGGAAACACAGGGAATTGTTAGGAGCCAGAATATGGACTCTGATATTGTGCAGACATTGTCTGTAGTTGCTAAAGAAGAAAATTCTTTGCACAAGATGGAGGAAGAAACGCCTATCATCTCATTAGCTGAAGTTATCAGGGAATTCCAGCAACAGGAACCTGAAGTAACAGAAGTCAAGAGTGGTTTGGAATCAACACTCTTAGGACTCAATCTACCCTTCAGTCAGGTCGATTTGATAGGAGTAGATCAGCTATTTGTGGATACTTTATTCAAAAGTAACACCACTTTATCGCCCTGGAGTAACTATGTTATTTCTCAAGGCAGGACAACTTGGCACACTAAATTTCCAATTTCTAGCACGGTTTTCACACGAAACTCTAATGCAGAGAAACTCAGCCCGTTAACTGATTATCAGGGGAAGAAACCGCGACACCGAGGAGGGAAGATTGTTACGCCCAACTTTGAAGGAGGAAAGCGCCAGTTGAATTTATATCATGGGACCATGATGTGTAACATTCCTTTCAAAAGGAAGATATTGATGAATCTGTTAAGGATCTATAAAGGATGGAGGAATATCACGGAGACAAGCTTTGCTGTGGCCAGCTTATGCAAGACCTCACTACGGGTACATCCTCGGCTGAAAGGAGTAAATCACGTGAGAGAATGGACTAAGACCGTTGCCCAGAGGCGCCGAAGAATCCCGTTGATTGTGATCTTTCCCAGAAGGGTAAAATTACAACCTCCTGACAATTACCGGATTTTACCAAGCTATTGCATGGAATCCCGGCCGAAAACCAGGTACAAGGATCTATCCAGAGTATCTTTGGGCTATGGAAATGGAACGTCTTTATGCAGATGCAGGACAACCCACTGCCACAAGGAATATTGGAAACCTTTAGGCAGATACAGAACGGAGAGTGCTTAGGCATTATTCTGGGATGTACGGCGTGCTTTGACAAAAGATTTCTGGCAGAAACTTTTTTTTTAAGGGGAAAGCTCTGTCACGAATTGGCCGCCTTAACATCCCAGAATATTTTTCTCGGTCTCCAAATTTGAGAGGCCAAATTGAGAAAGAATGAATTAATCACACTACTCCAAAATTATCTAGTCATGAGGTAAGATTATTCACAAAAAGCCTCTAGCCATGACGTAAGCTTGCAGATGGCAAGTAAAAAGGGCAACTAGATAATTAGTATACACCTTGGGAAACTGCTGACCCAGACATGCTGAATCAACAATGAAGGGGCCATGGACTGTGTAATAAAACTGACCAGGCATGACACCTGATAAGCACAGGTAGGAAATCGCCCAGGTGTGAACAACATTAACCCAGGGAAAGATAATAGCCCCAGGGCTGTAAACTAAGCCCCGCCCACTCTGACTGGCAGACTCAGGGATGTGTGAAAACAGATCTGATAAGACAATTAACACGGGGCCTGTAGACTGTACCAGACAGAGAGGAGCAAGGTGTGATGGCCAGGTTGCGGGGATAATTGCAATTACCGTCAGCGGGAGAATAGAAGAATTTATGACGGGAATGCCAAAGAGATAATAGTGTCTCAGACACTGTCTGCTAGACTAAGCTTAAATAAGGGTCCCTAGCCTAGTTTAGGTTAGATTAAGTTTGACTTCAGAACAGGTGAGAAGAGAGAGTAAATGTAGATTTCTTAGTAACTAAGTATTTTAGGTGTATGTACTGAATTCCAGTCTATATCTGATCTAGGTTATTGCAAGAACTATCATTGTCATAGATTACTTGAGTGTTCTTTCTAAGTTCTGCGTTCAATATCATATTGCTTTAAAGTGTTATTCTTCTGAGAAATAGAGCCTTATGTGAGACAGATCTTGTCTGGGTAGACTTTTAGGTGTCTTGGTAGATGCTTGTCATTTCGTTGTACACTATCCTAGTTGCCTTCTGGTGTGTGCATTTGTTGTACAGAATATAGTCAACTGACTATTTATTTAATTCTTACAACAGCAGTAACTAAGTGTGATTAAACCGGGCAGCTCAGCAAATATAGCTGGTCTGTTTGGTCACTTCAATTAGACTTGTTGTATATCTCATTTTGTAGCTATACAATATTAGTACTCATTAATAATGCCTGATGCTATTATGTGAGTATCATTAGATGTCTATCTTGAAGTAATATAATGTTTACGGATATGTTGGATGTATGTATGTGTAATTTCATATGAATATACGATGCTAGGAATATGCTTCGTACATATTCTTTTTGTGTATATACATCTCATTTCGTATACCTACAAACTAACTAGTGCATTATGCTATTATGTTAAAGTATCATAATATGTCTAGTTTAATTAATGTTTTATGTGTATTTCATGTTTGGTATATTGATTTGTCATATGCAAGCCTATCAATATGACGTGTTATATTATGGTGTGCGCATTGGCACACTAACCATCGATTGCATTTGTAGCAGAGGTGTAATGGTACAGACAGTACCCACAAGTGTTATGGGGTATATGGTGCTAAACTTTCTCAGTGTATTGTGGGCGTGCGTCCCCGGTAATGCATGGAAACCTGGCACAGCTATTGGTCACGGCTTGTAAGCCCGGATGATCTGGCATTGTTATAATACACTTACCGACCCTGTGAGCTGCTAAACTAACTTTGGACGGAGCGGCTGTACGACACAGAATTTCTGTATTAGCGACATGGACATGGGGCGGCAGAAATGTAATCATCACAGGCGTGTGAGACAATTGAAAAGCCCGTCCCAGACTAAAGACAGTAGAGCTGGAAGATAAACTTGGCCAGACTGGTCATTGTATATGTTTGTGTTATGATATGTTTTAATTAGGATTGCGCTGATGTAGAACTGATATAACACATTCTTGACTTTCTTTCAAGCTCTCACAAGGAGCACCTATGTTATAGATCTCAAGACTAGAGACTACTGACTAGGAGTGTCAGGACTGACAGGATCGTTAGAATACCGGCAAGCTGTTTCTTTTGTTGTCTACTGGAGAGTGGGGATCTGGACCACAGTTCCAGATAGATGAAGTAACAAGTAAAGTTACGTAATGTTTCTCATCACAATATGTTATATGATTTCATCATCCTCATATTAAAAACCATCAGATGTCTATGATTAGCAAATAAATGTTGTAGTATTGTAACTCATAGTTCTGTCATTATATTTTTTCCAATTGTGCATACGTATTGTTGTGTACATTGGTGGGGGTTCACTTACACACCAAGGAAAGGAGCAGTCAGGGAGAAAACCTGTACTGAGATAGTCGTCTATACTAATATATTTAGACTTAAAACATCTATCTTAAGCTAACCTTCTCTTTCCTATACCTTGGCGAATATTCAGCTCAGTTCATTTCAATTTTGTAACGAGCCACTTAGAGCTGTACGTTGGATATTCAGGGCTCAATCTGTAGTTCAGCCATATAGATTTTGTCCCTAGTCAGTTTCTGACTATCTGGGGTTGCTCGCCAGTGAATAAGATTTTCATCTTGCCGGTGGGGCACCCCGACTTATGACACTCCCTAACCACCCATACATCCCCAATCCACTCACACACACCCCACCACCCACACATACATCCTCCACCCACCCACACATGCCTTAACCCAATCCCCCACCACACAATCCTCCACCCTCACATCACATACATCCCCTACCACGCAATATTCCCAACCCACGCACCACACACACACATATCCCTCACCAACACATCCCACATCCACATACCACCACACATCCCCACCTACACACCACACACATATCCCCCACCCACATACCACACAATATTCCCACCCACACAGATACCCTTACCCATCCACCCCCATACCCTCACCCACACACACATACCTCACCCACACAATATACCCACACAATATCCCCAACCAACACACGACACACCTCTCGCCACCCACACACGCATTCCCTACCCGTCCACCAACACACACTCACTCACGCACACATCCTCCACTACGCACCCACACACCCCCACCCACCCCCAACAAAACATCTCTCGATCACAATGCCCCTACCCACACACATCCTCCACCCACTCGCGCATCCCACCCCGACACATACACATCCCTCACCCACCTACACATCCCTAAGCCACTCACACACCCCCACCAACACATTCCCCATCCACGCACACATCTCCCACCTACATACCCCACCACCCACACATACTTCCTCCAACCACCACGCATCCCCTACTCACCCACACGTATACCCCACCCATACACACATTCCCCACACCCATCACACACATCCCCCACACCACACACTATCCCACACCCACACACATATCCTCACCCATACCACACAAACATACCCCCACCTACACACCATGCACACATCCCCCACCAACACACCGCACACATATCTCAAACCCACACACCATACACTTCTCCCCACCCGCCCTTGCATCCCCAATCCACCCAATACAATCCCCTACCCACACAACCCCGCCACTCACACATACTTCCTCAAACCATCCACACATCTCCACCCACTTAAACACACATCCCCCGCACCCGTCCCATGCACATATCCTCCACCCATACACACATCCCCCACACCCATTCCCACACGCCTACTTTCACCCCCACACATCCATCGACACATCCCACCAACACCCACAAATATCACTACCCACCAAAACCCACACACCCCAACCCATCCAAACGCATACCCCCACCCACACATCCCCCACCCACACATCTCCACACTCACACACATCCTCCACACACACTCACACCTCCTCACATCTAGACACATACAAAATGTCTCACGTTAGCATTGAAACTAGTATGAACAAACTCCCACACTTTACTCACACACATACACTGACAATTGTCGTGAGCAGTCTCATAAAAATGTTAAACATTGAGAAAAATGTGTACATAAAAAGTATGTGACTTAAAAATAGTGATACTCCCACACACAGAGATACACACAGAGAAGGCGCGCGCACACACACACACACACACACACACACATTCACTCTCACGCTCACTCATTTTGTCTCTCATTCACACTCACTGACTCTCTCACTCAAACTACAGTAATGAACATGAGTTTATGTTATGCATGATAAAATCAAATGGTATTTAACTGATAATATGACAGATGAGAATACACAAACATATGGATTCGCGTGTTACATAACATGCGTGTTACATAATATGCGTGTTACATGACATGCATCTGCTCAGCGCTCTCTCTCTCTCTCTCTCTCTCTCTCTCTCTCTCTCTCTCTCTCTCTCTCTCTCTCTCTCTCTCTCTCTGTATTATTTTATATACACACACTCACGAGCGCGCACACACACACACACTAACACATCAACTTTCCCATTGTCTCACTCTCTCACACACAATCCTTCACACACACACACTCACTATCTCAATCACACTCTCTCACACATGCACATACGCATGAACGCATGCACGCACGCACGCACGCACACACTCCCTCACTCACTCTCACACATGCACGTACGAATGCATGCACTGATACATTCCCCCACCATTTCTCGCTCAATCACTCTCTCCACACACACGCTTGCACGTGTGCACACACACATTCACTCTCTCACTCTCTCTGACACCCACTTTCTCTCTCTCTCTCTCTCTCTCTCTCTCTCTCTCTCTCTCTCTCTCTCTCTCTCTCTCGCTCCCACACGCACACACATATATAGTGAACAATTATATTTAAACAATTATAATGAACAATTATAATGAACAAGTATACCAGTAAATGAATTATGGTGGCATATAGTCGGTATGGATTAGGTATTGAAAGAGTTTTCGGTTAAATGTGTAGGGACTCATTGGAGTTTTCAGATCTGGAGGCAGATCATTCCATAAGTGAGCACCAGAATAGGCGAAACATGTTTTGTATAGGTCCAATCGAGGCTTTGAGACATGTAACAAATTTAGGCGCTTGCTGTTCATTGCATTAGACTGAATCAGCGGCAGAAGATAGTCTGGGGTATTTTGAGATATAATTTTATTCACTAATTTGGCTTTGTTGAAAAGGAAGCGCTTTTGAAGTGGTAGAAGTCTTAGATGACTTTAGAAATTATTACTTTCAACGTGCTTTGTGCCAGAAACCAGACGAATAGCGCGGTTTTGTAGAGAACATAATCGTTTTAAATTAGATTTAGGGCAACCATCCCAAACTGTGGAACAGTAATCGAGATGTGATTGGATATAGCATGTATAGAATATTTTTCGTGTGCTTTCGTCCAGGAAGTGCTGAATTTTAGCAAGTTGGTAAACTTTTTGTGCTATTTTCTTGGTAAGAACGTGAACATGAGAGCTCCAGCTCAAATGGCTGTCAATTAAAAGACCAAGTGTTTTATGATCATTCACATTAACTATAGGTAACGTGCCCATGCGGAGTTCGAGCGGTGATCCAGTTATGGCTAGTGTCTGTCGTTTTTGTCTGGTCGTTATTAGCATGGATTTGGTTTTGTCGATGTTAATTTGCATGCGGTTTTCATTGCTCCATCTAGTAAGATTATCAAGTTCCTTTTGTAAAGAATTCTCTAATTCACTACGGTTTTCTTGACTAGTATATATAGTACAGTCGTCTGCAAATAGATCACAAGTTGTATTGATATATAAAGGAATATCATTAATATAAACTGCAAAAAGCAGCCCTGAGGCACACCAATATTAAGCTGTGTGGGTCTTGATAGACAGTTGTTGAAGGACACGACTTGTTGTCTGTCGGATAGAAATGACGTAATTATGTTCACCATGTTGGTGCTTGTCTTCATTTGTTTTAGTTTTCTAATTAAAATATCGTGATCTATCATATCAAAAGCTTTTTTAAAGTTTACAAACACCGCTCCACAAATTCTACCGTTGTTGATGTTTAAGTGCCAGTTATCGGTCATTTTTGTTAGAGCACTATGGCAAGAATATTTAGGTCGAAACCCAGATTGACTGTTAATTATTAGATCGTTGTTAATTAAATGGTGTAACGTTATTTTATGAATGTGTTTTTCTAGTGGTTTTGATAGCGACGATAGTAAGGAAATAGGTCTATAATTACCCAAAACACTTTATCGATTGAGCCATTATTAATTAGCGGAAACACTTTAGCAATTTTAAATGCAGACGGAAACTAGTTTTTGGCCAGGCACTGGTTATATATGAACGTTAAGGACTCACTAATGACTGGTGCAGCACAACGAAGAATTCTATTACTGATACCATCTAGGCCGTGTGAGTTTGTTGATTTGAGGTTTAAGAGATATTTATAAACGTCTGCAACAGACATTAAAGGAATCTCAGCGGGAATATTTCTGGTGCACTTCTCCTCACAGAATGATGCCAGTGAACTTAAATTACACGATGAGTCTGGTATTGAAGACTTTAGATTCTCTATTTCTGATTGAAAGAACCAACTGAATTCATCGCATGTTATAGAATTTGGTATTGCTGATTCTGTAGGGCGTTTCTTATTGGTTAGCAAGTTAATAGCCTTCCATATATTTGTACTGTTTGAATTATCTACAATCAAATTTTTAAAATGATCTTTTTTATCCTACGAATTACATATTTAACTTTATTCCTTAGTCTGCGGTAATTGATGAAGTCTTTATTTTTGTGTGCTGTATCTCGCTCTCTCATGATTTCCAGAACTTCACTAGTGACCCATGGGGATTTATGTTGATTTTTGACTCGAACTTCTTTGATTGGCACGTGTTTATCGAACACATTGTAGACTGTCTTCGTCCAGAAAGCTAATGCATCGTCCGGGTCAGGAAGTTGGTAAACGTGATCAAGGGCTGCTTTTCTTTAAGTCTTGCAAAAATAAATCTTGTTTGAATGCTTTAAAATTTCTAAATTTGATACTTACATGTTTATGTTTAAGAGATTTGAACCCAATTCTTGACCATGTACAACATACAGGGTAGTGGTCACTAACTGTACTAACTGGAACAGAACATTCAATAATATTATCTGGACAAGTAACATATATATGATCAATTATAGTTGAGGATGTGTCAGTAACCCTTGTGGGACGGTTTATTAGTTGTTTGAAATTGTAAGAAAGAATGATATCGTCCCATGTCTGGTTGGATTTACTAATATCTATGTTGAAGTCACCTAGTATCATAACTTCTCTACCTGCTGTAAACACTCTATCCATCATTGTAGTGAAGCAGTCATACCAACTGTACCCGGCACAAGGATTCCTATATAGGTACCCAATGAGAAACGGTTGTTGGCTGGCTGGCTTTACCTCTAATTAAACACATTCTATCCCTACTGTCTCGAGATCACTTCTCCGGGAACAGTTGAGGGAATTAGAAATGTATACAGCAATACCTGTCTCTAATTTTTGATTTGCATCTTTCCGAATTACTTTAAACCCTTTAAGTGAGATTTCGGAGTCGGTTATTTTGTCGTTAAGACGACTTTCTGTGATTCCAAACACATGGAACTGTTTGGACAGTATTACCGAGAGCTCAGGTAATTTGTTGAGCAGATGAAAGATATAAGCACAAGAAGAGCACCATGGGATGAATGCATGAGGCCATTCAGTGACGCAGAGACAGAATGTAATTAATAGCAATGGTTAACACCTACTTAACATATGCTTCGAACAAGGACAGATAATAGCAAATAGTATTTTCCAACATCGTCGTAGCCACATCAAAACGTGGTATAAGTGGAACAACATAGATCAAGCTTCTCACACTGATTTTATTCTACTTAGGAAATCAGACAGAAGACTACTTATGGATTCAAGAGCACTCAAAAATACAGACATTGATACTGATCACAAACCAGTCATAATTAAAAAGAATTCAACATGCAGGAAAATAAGAAACAATAAGGTAACAACAGATGTCATCAATTATTGGAGGCTTCAGTAAAATACGGTTAAAGATGAATTCAAACAAGAAATCACAAAGCTACTAAGAATATCCCTGATGATTACTCAAATGTAGATAAGGAATTGTCAATTTTTAAGGCTGCCATGCTCGACTCACTGGGAAATAAATGTGGAACCAATAAAGTAGGGCAGGACAAAAGATTAAGAACAGCTTGGTGGAACAACGAAGTTAAAGATAGCGTATTCAAAAAGAAGATAGCGTTAAAAAATGATTACAACTAAATATGAACAAATCTATGTTACTTGCACTATAGTACGAAGAATGCCAAACGAACAATTAGCATCTAAAGATGACTCCTGGAGAATATAATACAGTGAGCAGATGGCGACTCTTAGCAAAGACTACGCATATCTTTAGACTTGTTCATGGTTGATTGGATGTTGCAGGTAAAGTGTTCTATGGATGGAATAGCCAGTCTCACACAACAACTCTCTGTAGTCACCTATTATGTCATGTATGGTAGGTTAGTGCTACTTTTTCGCTGCCTTTATGGGTCCCGTGGCACACAGTAAATGTCATGCTTTGCTCCCTTCTTGTATGAAATACTGCGCTCCATATTTCATTTGTGTTGCTGTTTCCTCTTCTCTTTTCCCATTTACTTCAGGGAAGTGTTGTGGGAGATGTAAAGATCTTTTATGCGCTCTGTGCTCTGTCTAATGCTGTTTATAAGTCGCTATTCATTTATCTAAGATTGATCTTGATACCACCACTCCATCTTTAACGTGGTCTTTCCCTTGCTCTGATCTCTTATTGTTCTAAAGCTTAGCGGCTTTAGGATCATCACCCTTCAAAATATATTTGGGAAGGTTTTAGAGAAGATAGTCGCTGTTAAGCTGCAGGATTTTTTGAGATACCTGGCAAATGCAGCCACTTTTGCCTTCGACGTTTATGAGGGGTTCCAGAGTAGACAGGAAACGATGGCGGCAGCGCTTGATCTCGAGGAAGCGTACAAAAGAGTTCGCTATGATATTTTGATGACCGCACTGATGGAGAAGGGGGTCAATCCCTGGTTGGTGAACTGGATAGCAGCCATCCTGCATTCTCGTCGGGTTGCTCTCCGTCTGTGTGCATGGACCTCAGAGCCACATATTTTAACACCGGGACTGCCACAGGGATCTGCAATCTCACCGGTGCTCTTTAATGTGTATACGAGCAAGATTGCAAACCTAGAAGCACCAGTGGTTGGAAAGATACTAACATTTGCAGATGGTATTCTTGCATATAGTTAGTTAGTCTTTCCTCTTGAGCCTAAGGCGGCGCATAGGGCAGAAGTCCCGACTCTCCATGCCTGGCGGTTCGCTGCTACCTGTTGTAGATCTTGGATATTTACTTGGCCATTGAATGAGCCTTCTCTAATGATGGTTCTACGCAGGGTCTCTCTTGGTCTTCCCCGTTTTCTTTTCCCTACCGGTGACCATATGAGGGCTTGGTAGGGGAGTCTTGTCTTGTCCATTCTGAGTACATGGCCGATGTAGTTCCAACGGAGTCTTCTTATGAAATTGGATACTGTATCTTGCTTAGTCTCTTGTCTTATATGCGAATTGGTTCTGAAGTCTGTCCAGTGGATGTTTAGAAGTCTTCTAAGACATTTGTTCTCAAAATTTTCTAATTTTTTATCTAAAGCTACCGTTGATTTCCAACTTTCACACTGGAATCACACAAGAGTTGAAGATTTTAAGTTTTGTGTGTTTGCTGAGTGTCTTTGACTTCCAGATGTTTGACAGTTTATTGAAGGAACTAGATGCCAGTGCGATTCTAGATGATATTTCTGGTGTTGAGTCCCCTGTAGATGTCATTTTGCTTCCTAGGTATGTGAAGCTGTTGACTTTTTCAAGAACGTAGCTGTTCAATTTGGTGTCATCTGAACTGTTGGTAAGATCAATAGTCTTTGTTTTTGTGGTGTTAATTTGGAGACCAATTTGCCCTGAAACATTTTGGAGGTGATTTATTTTCTCTTGGGCATCCGGGTGTGTTGAACTCAAAAGCACTATGTCATCGGCAAAGTCCAGGTCTTCTAGAATTTTGTCAACCCAATGGATACCCATATTTGTGTTGTTTGTGCATTTGCGCATGACCCAATCGATAGCTATTCCAAAAAGCATCGGTGATAAGACACAACCCTGTTTCACTCCTGTTTCGACTGAAAACCAGTCAGAGTTGCCTGTTTCTGTTCTTACGCAGCAACGTGTCTCTTTGTAGAAAGATTTTATGACGTTGGTATATTTGGTAGGAAAACCATAGATGTTAAGTAGATTCCAAAGTGAAAGACGGTGGATACTGTCGAAGGCTTTTTGAAAGTCGACAAAGTTGGTGATTAATTTCGACTGGAATTCTACGGAGTCTTCAATGATTATTCTGAGGGTGAAAATGTGGTCTATGCATGACCGTTTTGGTCTGAAGCCTGCTTGTTCTTCTCTGAGCCTTTCTTCTATCGCCTTTTTCAATCTCTCAAGTAACATGCTACAAAAAAGTTTTCCTGGTACTAATAATAGAGTGATACCATGCCAATTATTGCAATCAGACATATCGCCCTTTTTAGGCAGTTTGAAAATTACACAATCTTTCCACTGTTGTGGTGGGGATTCGCTTTGCCAGATTTCATTGATGAGCTGTAACAAACGTTGTAAGGTGTTCTCATCTGCTGCTTTGAGCATTTCTTCTGAGATTTCATCTTCACAAACAGCTTTGTTGTTCTTCAATTTTGTTATGGCTGCTTTAATCTCTTCCATGGTGAATGACTCGCATTAGGCATCTAGTGGGGGCATAGTAATTTCTCCATCCAGGTTCGGAACAGTGTCAGGCTGCGGTCTATTTAATATTTCTTTGAAATGTTCTGCCCATCTTTGCTTTTGAAGGTCATCGGATAACAATTGATTGCCTTGTTTGTCTTTGATGGGTATATATATTGCATATAGGCAGGGGAGAAATAGGGATCAAACAGCCCAGGAGCTACAGGTGGCAGTAGACAAAGTTATTGACTGGTGCACTGAAATAAGTGCTGTCATCCACCCGGAAAAGGCGGCTGTTTTGTGGTGCTCTCTGGACAACAGGATTGTGAGAGATGATGCCCCAAACCTCACGATAGATGGCAGAAGCGTCAACAGAGAGAACAAACTGAAGTATCTGGGAATCACATTTGACAGGAGTCTGTCCTTCAAGGACCATGTGGAGACGGTTGTGACAAGATCTCAAAAGGGACTCGATGCACTTAAAACTATGGCTGCAATGGACACAGAGCAGAGATTGCTCTTCACACTATATCAGCACTTGATCCTCTCTGTAACTGATTATGGACTAGGACTGCTCACTGTCTCAAAGAGTCAGCTGGTGAAATTAGAGCGCATACAGAACGAAGCTATGCGGGTCATTCTGGGATGCACCAGAGACACCCCAGTAGTGTGTATGCGTTACATCCTTGGTCTGCCGACTGTTGCTGGTAGGCACAAGGTAATGCAGACGAAGGCATACCTCAGAGTAGCTGCAGACACAGATCACCCGTTGCATGGGGCGCTGGACGAAGTTAAGGGTCAGAGACTGATAAGAGGGAAATCATGAATGGCTCAAGCGGAGGATACGATCAAACAGGTGTGCCCCTTGGAGAACATCAGGCGAGAAGAGGGGTGGGTAAGAGTGCCAGCGGAGCAGGCAGACTTGTGCAGAGTTATAATCACATTGAGCAGGGAGTGGCCGGCAGGTGCCACGAAAGTGGAAATCCAGCAACTAATTCAGGATAATGCTCGCCCGGGTGATGTGATTATCTACACGGATGGTTCGGTGTTGAGAGATAGGAGAAGTGCCTGGGGATTCTTAGCAAAAGCTAATGGTCGACGTTTGGTGCAGGAGAGCATGGCGTATGATGAAACAGCATCTAGCTTAAGAATGGAGGTGGAGGCGGTCAGTGCAGCTTTCCGCTGGATGGAGAACACTATACATACACACATTGTGATTGTAACTGATTTAGAAAGCATGCTGAGGAGGGTGAGGACAGGCAGGCTTCGTGCAGAGTGGCTTGCTTCGCTTCGGAGGTCACGGGTAGCAAGCATCACTTGGATCTTTTCTCCGCGGCATGCCGGTGTGCTGGGGAATGAACAGGCGGACAGATTGGCTGGCTCTGCAGAACTTGGTGGAGTATTGATGCATGACAAAGCAGACGTGGTTGCGGCCTTGTGGGAGCACGTGTACATCTCGGAGGAGCAAATCGATTACCATAGTCTGGTAAGAATGAGGCAGCGAGGTGTGGCGAGGGGATCTGGCCGACGCTCGATGTTCATAGGAAAGGCGAAACGGACATATAATCAGATTGCTACTGAAACTATTAGTACTGGAACTCTTCGCTGGCTGCTGAGGATGGAGACGGAGCGCTTATGGGAATGCCCCGAATGCTGTGATGTCGGTTCCTAAATCAATCAATCAATCAATCAATTAATATTATTGTTCTTCAACGCGGCTAGCTCAGGGTTGCCAGATCACCGTGATAAAAAAATGCTAAGTCACGAAATAAAAAAAGCCAAAAAAAAGGCCAAATATTGCCTAGTAAAAATATATATTAAAAACATATTTACATCGCATGAAAACCTCTTCTTCAAATAAGTATTCCTCTTCATTGTTGAGAAATTCAGTACAGGATTCCTTAGAATATAAAATTTCAGCTTTGAAATCATTCAAGATTTTGGATGAAGGAACAAATTCATCACAGCACTTGTTTGAAGATAATAGGTCTGCACTAATTCTAATAATTGCTTCTAAGAGAGACAGCTGAAGTCTATTCCTTGCTTTGGTTTTATGCATGTTAAAAGAGAGAACATTCTCTCCACTGCAGCATTGCTAATAGGTGTTATTAAGCAAGTAAGAGCAAAAGAAGCAAACTCTTTAAATTCGGGATGTTTCATGACTCCTTGCCAGAACTGCTCTGTATCTTTAGGCAGTCCATTTTCTTTAAATTATTCTTATTCCTTCCAATCTATAAAAGGCAATTTTCTGTATTGCTCTTCAATAATAGTGTGGTTTTCTTCATCCAAATGCAAAAAGGGCAATTTCGAAAATAGTGGTCTAGAAGCCTGGTTTAAGATTATTATTATCTTACATCAGGCTTCTAGACCACTATTTTCGCCACCTGCTCGTTATATAAAAAACTCGGCTAAAATTGATTAGATCTTTAAATATATTTCTTGCTGAAGGAAGCCTCTTTCTAACTTGATCAAGTGCTTCTTCTAGCATGGATAAGCATCTTTCTTTGAGATCTAAGACCTCTTGTTGGCAATTAATTTTCGTATCAGAACTTTTCTGAATGTAGTTATCACACTCTGACAAGAATTTGATGCCAAAATCAACATTAGAAATATCTTTTTTCTTATTGGTATCATAAATCCTACTATTAAGACTCTTATAATGTAAAAAAAAAAAATATTTCTTCGTGTAATTCGTGAGGATCTGCCTTACTTTTCTGAAAAAGGCTATTTAACCTTTCGAATTCCTGCACAATAGGAGTTGCAAAATGAAAATAATGGTAGTTTCTTTGATCTAGAAGCGTTTCCTTTATAAGTCGTGACTTAAATTTAGTGTCGTTATTTGCTAATTCATCAGAAATAAAATAAGCCATGAGTTCTTCCCAATTCATTAGAATGTTGAACATTACTTTTCCCCGGACAAGCCAGCGAGTAGAAGAAATTTTCTCAAAAGGAAGTGGTGCAGTTCTACTTCTAGCTTGCTGAAATTCTGTTGATGAGTTCATAATTTTGAATAAATCTTTAAATGCTTCTCGTCTTAGATTGCTATGTCTAAACCAATTTGGTATTTCTGTCAGCAAAGATCCAATGTTTGAAGGTAGTTTTGACACTGCATATTTGATGCACAATGATAATGAATGACAAACACACTTATACTGAACGCATGAAGGAGATACATCTGTCATTCTGGACCAAACTGAATTGTTGCATCCAACCATACTGGAAGCACTATCTGATGCAAAATTATTGCAATTTTTTATGTTTTATTACGTTTTTAAAATTTCATTGTTAATAAAATTAAATATATTCTCTCCTGTAGCCTCCTGAACTGGAATCAAACCTAGAAAACTAGTAGTAATTTCATTTCTTTTATCGCTGAGTTATCTAACTAAAATGCACAAATACTTTTGGGACGAGATATCAGTGGACTCATCAATGATGAGTGTATACTTTTGCAGATTTAGAAATAGATCAGATCTTAAAGACGGTGAAATAACATTTCTTATTAGTGATATGCACTTCGTTCGGTGCAATTTTATCTGACCAAGAGTGCTGCCACATCCATGGGCATTAAGTATTATTTCACCTAAGTAATCGATGGTGCGTATGGCACCATGGCAGGCCATGCTAACAGCAATTTGTAACCCTGCTAATTTGACTTTATCATCAATTTTCTTGCTTATTTTCATAACTGAAAGTGCTTTTTGTGAAGAAGATGGCGCGTCCCGCTTGTGTTTTTCTGTTGTTTCATTAATTGCGAGATATGAAAGTCTTGGAACAATATTATTATTACAATGGCACAATTTACAATATGCCTGTTCAGAACCATCAGTGGATTTCTTGAGCCACACAAATGTCTTTTCCCATTGATCATTATATTTCCGATTAGTATCATAAGATGGTTTCCACTTTGGCATGATAATGGACTCATTAATAAGAAATACTTGCCACTTGCGATGAAGGTATAATGAATTTGAAAACTGAGCTGAACAGAAAGGTGGCTGCGCAATGTGTGAGTGCGCATATATCAGATCCAGGTACAAGTACAGTACTAAAACCATACGTGTTTAATACGTGACTTGACTTGAATAATTAAATTTGACAAATTCAAAAAAGAGGCATTTGCCATTACAATTTTATAAAGCCAAGAAAAAAGCCAAAACGCCAACTGATTTTCTGACGCCAAATCTGTTTTTAAAAAGCCAACAAAAACAGTCCAAAACGCCAAACTGATTTTCTGACGCCAAACCTGTTTTAAAAAGCAAAATTTGTTTGATTTGGCATTTAAAAGCCAGTCTGGCAACCCTGGGTTGGCTCTTCGTGGCAGACTGTACCAGGTCATTCTTGTGAGTTGGCCAAACTATTATATCTGTTCTTTAATGAAGTGCACCATCCTGGGAGCTGGAAAAGGGACATCCAGAGAAGCCATGGAGGTAGCACTGGGTGTACTACCACTGAGTCTGAGGCGCAAACAGCTGACGTATAACTACAAGCTAAAGGTAGCACAAGACGAAGACCATCCTGGATACCAAACGTTCAGTGACAACCGCAGCAAAAGGGGTGGCATCCCAATAGTAAAACTGCAAAGACCGGCAGGATGGGAAGCAGCAGAGAAAATGAAGGAAGAAATCGAGCTAGCAGAAACCCTGAAACAGACAAGACGGTTCAAGCCAACAATCCCACCATGGGAACTAACAGTCCCATTCACAGACTTTAATCTGGCAAAGACCACCACCAAGGACCGGAGGACACAGATGCAAGAGACGCGGCCGGGGCGTACATACAAGAAATCAGCAAAGACAACCTCATAATATACACAGACGGGTCCAAGAACGAACAAGGAGAGGTAGGAGCAGGAGTAGTGGTCCCAGACTGGAAACTGAAGAAACAATTCAAACTAACAGACCAGACAGCAGTATGCATGGCCGAACTGGTAGCCATAATGAAAGGCCTGGAGATTGCAGCCGAAAAACCACCGCTGAGACTGTGTATATTAACAGACTCCCTGTCCTCAGTACAAACGCTCGGGAACGTCGCTAGAGGAAACAGACCCGACATAAAAGAGGAGATATTAGCGACAGCCACCAACCTCAAGTACATAGGATGCCAAGTCACCACTGGATGGATACCAGCTCACAGGGGTATCCACGGAAACGAACAAGCAGACAGAGCGGCGTAACGAGGACTTAACAGCAGTAATAAAATCAGCACAGGCCAAGGTAAAGTAGAAGGAAAGAATATCGTCAAAAACTACATATTCCAGGAATGGAGGAAAAAATGACGAGACAGCGCTAAAGGTCATCATGCATACCAAGTGCTGGGTGAACCCAGCTACAAGCCACAAGTCAAGGCCAACATGAAGGCACCGGCAAACAGACAGCTGTGGAGAATCAGACTAGGTAACTGGAAAGACACAAAGAGGAAACCCATTCTGCAGAGCATGCCTAGAAAACAACACCATTGAACATTATTTACTAGCATGTGACAAGTACAATAGTGAACGAAGGGAGCTAAGAGATCACTTCATCAAAACTGGGACACCAATGATAATGAAGGAGTGCCTATAATGACACAAACAGCAACCCAGAAATACAGCGGCTGGTCAGACAGTTCATCTGCAAGAACAGGGAAGGCATCATAACCTCCCTACTTTGTATATATTTATATGTTTATTGTATTTTTTTAAAGAGTGTGTGCGTATACATACATACATACATACATACATACATACATACATACATACATACATACATACATACATACATACATAACATACATACATACATACATACATACATACATACATACATACATACATACATACATACATACATACATACGTACGTACGTACGTACATACATACGTACGTACGTACATACATACGTACGTATGTACGTACGTACATACGTACGTATGTACGTACGTACATATGTACATACATACGTACATATGTACATACATATGTACATACGTACATACATACGTACATACGTACATACATACATACATACATACGTACGTACATACATACATACATACATACATACATACATACATACGTACGTACGTACGTACGTACGTACGTACGTACGTACATACATACATACATACATACATACATACATACATACATACATACATACATACATACATACATACATACATACATACATACATACATACATACATACATACATACATACATACATACATACATACATACATACATACATACATACATACATACATACATACATACATACATACATACATACATACATACATACATACATACATACTGACATAAGCCTGGGTCATTGACATTGAGTTGAGTGACCGGGCATGAGAAAGAATGGAGATGAAAGTGGAAGACAGTAAAGTGACTGACCTGGCTATGAAAAAACAGCCAGTCCTGAGAAATAAAATAGAGAGGGTAGAGGAAAAACCCCTAGGGGGGTGGGGCGAGAGATAGTGTATTTGTGTGTGAAGTCAAGGGACTTCGGGGAGTTGAGTTTGAGATACCGAAGAAGTCGGTAGTCCACGGAGAACGGTGTTGTGTTGTTCTCCTAGTTGTGAAGACAGGCCTGAACCAGAGTGGGTTCTATAGTGAGTGAATTGACACACCATGAACATCGTTACCTAGACAACGACCATCACACGACAATATCAAGCAAAGATCATCAAGAACATTGAACTTATCAAAAAGAAAGACGTGTGACATCTGGGAGCTCGTCCGGGATATATTGATTATTTGGAATGCTACGTATGGTCAAGAACAATATAGAAATTGGTGTCATTCTGAGATATTTGTGGGCTCTTCGCTGAAAGAGAGGAGTTATTATCTGTGACTTCGTTCCATCAAACTAGTCAGCACGCAGGGAAAATACGCGGCAGAAATCACAAGCGAACAGTCAGTTCACGTCAAGTTCACTACAAGTGAATTGGATACCAACCATATCGCTGAAGCGAGAGGGGGTGTCAGAGATTTAACGCAGCACAGATCAACCGGCAGAGTCGACTACGATGACAGGGGTAGTCACTAGTCAAAACAGCACAGAGGAAATGTCGCGTGGACAGTGAGGTGTTTGCAACAAGAGCGGTCAGTCCTAGTGTGTGTGTGTGTGTGTTTGACAGGACAGGATTGAAGACAGCGAGCAATTTCGTCACAACATCCTGTGCGTGGTGAGAATTTTGTGTGTGTGTGCGAGGGAACGCACTGTGTTGTCGCAAGTTGACTGGTCAAGATTTTTCGACGCAGTTAATAGGACGGGTGGAGACACCAGCGTCCAGGTACGGGGGAGAGTTACGTTAACCCTACCACAGCCGTGCTGGGGCAGAAGTGTAAAGTGTTTGTGTATGGCGGAAAAGTTCCGGGCAGTTTACAGACAGATTAAGTGTGATTTTCCACGAAGTTAAAAAGAGCAGCCGTGTCGGGGCTGAGAAGGTTGTGTGGAAATATTTACGGAGGATTTTTCCACCGACTGTGATAAAGATGTACTGATGTACAGACGGAGGTACTGACTGAGGTTGACTGCGAAGGTCAAGGTCAGGGACAGTGGACATTTACTAAAAATTTTCCACAGGAGATCTGGATAAACAAGTTGTTTTGAAAGAAAGCCAGACTTAATGTTTCGTCTTTGTTCAAGCCCTTTGTTATCATTATTCTGTTATGAGCAAACAGTTTTAACGTCTTTGGTTGCAAAACGGATTTAAAGCGCTGGATAATTTTACTGCCATTCGTTGGTTTAACCTTTTCGGCAACAGTGAAGCCATACCATCACTTCAAAGCAACAGCGACGACACAGTTAAACATTAATTGACTTTAAAGGTATTTTCGTCTCCCCAAAACGCATCAGAACACTAATTCATTGTGGGAAGCTAACGTCGTAATCTTTTCAAAACAATAACTGACAGACATTTCTAGGCGATGTTCGGAGACTATTGAAAACAAAAATAAGGACTTTTATGAGATTTCACCATTGCATTGTTGTCGGCGATTTTTGTTTTGTTTTTGTTTCTCTTGCTCTCATCGTCCTAAGTATTGTTGTTGTGCGTTACGTAATTATTTGTATGTGGTCCAGTGGTCGTAATAAGTAGGATATTTTTGCATTGTTTCGCGACGTACAGGAGACAAAGCAAAGAGAAATTGTCTAGGTACACATTGTATGTTGTTGAGAGGCAGCTGACGAGTCAGTTTGTTTTGTGCGGTTGAGCATTGGGTCGTCTCGACTTTATACACGGTGTCCAAGTGTCTATCGACAGATCTGTGTATATTTTAAGTATATATTCGTTTTCTTTCTTTCTTCTTTTCGTTAGATTTACATATGATATTTGTTGTGTTCGGATATATGTTATTATTGTGATCTTTTGTCATGTCTGCTGTCTAGTGGTCTTTGTCAGTTTATATTTATATATTACGCGCACTGTGGGTGTCCCTACACAAGCTTGTGGTTGTTACTGTGGTTTATTTCTTTGTGATCACCGTCTCCGTGTACTTGGCTTGTGAGTCTAACGTTTTTATAGAAAACACTTATTGTGATCATCCATTTGTTTGTATATGTATTTATAAGTATGTTTAACAATATTTCCAGAAATGTTATACAACTATGTGTTATAGATATATGCCAGGGAGCATAGGTGATATTTCCCCTCACTACCTAGTGCTTATAGAGTGACTGGGTGAGTACAGGGTGACATTATTAGCACTACGAATTTACGTACACAGGGAGTGGTAGTGTACTTATTGAAGGCACACAAAGACTAGTAGCAGAGTCTTCACATTTATAGTTGGCTGACAGACAGCAACGTGTCCACAAGTACAAGATGCCTACTTTAATGGAATGTATTGAAGCAGGTGAACGAATAGGTCTGAAAGGTAAAGAGTTACAGGAGTATGCCAAAGCAAAAGAACAGAAACAGATTGAAAGAGACCAAAGACAAGCTGAAAGAGGACAGAGACAGGAAGAAAAGGTAGCCGAAGACAAGCGTCTACAGGAAGTGAAATTAGCTGAAATGGAAAACAAGCGTCTACAGGAAGAGAAAGAGACACAAGTGAAACTAGCTGAAATGGAAAACAAGCGTCTACAGGAAGAGAAAGAGACACAAGTGAAACTAGCTGAAATGGAAAACAAGCGTCTACAGGAAGTGAAATTAGCTGAAATGGAAAACAAGCGTCTACAGGAAGTAAAGTTAGCTGAAATAGAAAACAAGCGTCTACAGGAAGAGAAAGAGACACAAATGAAAATGGAAATTGAGAAAGAGAAGATCAAGTGTCAGATGCAAACTGAAATCGAGTTAAGAAAACTAGAACTATCTTCGAAGGGTCTAAGTGAGGAAAGCAGAAGACCGTCGCAGTCGTCACAGAGATTAAAACTGCCATATTTTACAGACCGGGACCAACTTGAAAATTATTTGGCCAGGTTCGAGGCATCAGCCAAAGCGTTAGGTATTCCAGAGAAGGAGTATGCGATGCGACTTGGCGAGTTTCTTACGGGTAAGGCACTAGACACCATGTTCAATTTACCTGTAGAAGAAAGAAACAACTACACTATCTTACGTCAACGTCTCCTCACAAAGTTCCAACTCACTGAACATGGATATAGAACAAAGTTTAGACAGTTAGTGCCTGAGACAAATCAAGATTTCACAGATTTTGTTAACACTGTAAAGAATACATTTAACAAATGGATGGAGCTTGCAGAAGTAGGGAAAGATTTTAATAAATTAGTAGATCTAATGTTAAGAGATAAGGTAGTATCTGCATGCAATTCTAACTTAGTAGATTTCTTTGAGGAACGTAAGCCAAAGGACATAGACACAATGTCTCAGTTAGGGCAAAACTACATGACTGCACATCCTAACGTATCTATTGGGAAACTAATGAGTGAGGAAATAGTCTGTGCAGCGTACACTAAACAGGACCAGAATCCAGTCATCAGACCAAGGGCGAAAAGTGTGGATTCAGCACAGAAAGGTGAGCAGCAAGAACTTCAAGATAATGGTTTCCGAGGAAACAATGTTGGTAGAGTAGGACGGTACCCATATAGAAGAGGGAACTTCCAGAGACGTCCAAATTATGACGGATGTTGGAATTGTGGGAGCTGGAGACACAAGGCAGCGGAGTGTGACGTGCAGCCAGCCAGTGAACCAACAAGTAACGCAAGGAAGGAGATCACTTGTTTCAAATGTGGAAGGAAGGGGCATTTCAGCCATCAATGTAGGATGAGAGAAACAGAGCACTCAAATTAAGCGCAAGTAATTGAGATGCTGAACAATGAAGATTGTAGTGGGTGCAAACCTCTTTTTGAAAAAGACAGTCAGCCAGTCCTAATATGTGGTCATACAGTGAAAGCAGGATCAGCAGTGCATGAAGGAGGCAGTTTTAAGCTGCATCAGGGATTTGTCAATGATAGACCAGCGTTAACAATTAGGGATTCCGGATGTACGTCTATCGGAGTGAGGAAAAGTATAATAAATCCCTCGGATTATACAGGGAAAAAGATTAGATGCATAACATTCAACGGCACAGTAGAGTTCTACCCAGTAGCCATAATAACAGTAAAAACACCATATATCACTGGAAGAGTGACAGCGTGTGTTTTGGACTCACCAGTGGCTGATTTGATCATAGGAAATGTTATAGGAGTTAAAGGTTGTACAGAAGAGGAAGTAGTGTATTGGGACCAAAAATATAGTGTAAGCAGTAATGAGGTAGTTACCACAAGAGAACCTAAATTAGAGAGTATAGCTGAAGTAGAAGAGGCACTTGAAGTAGACACAGGAACTCAAGACAAGTGTAGTACAGTTGAGCACATGAGAATGGATCCCAAATATAGTGCTAGTGACTCCCAGAGACAAGATACTACTCTGAACAAATGTTCCCAAGGGTGTAGGAGAGTAGAACATAGGCAGTCAAAGAAAGGTAGATGGTGCTTCGAGAGGAAGAACAATGGTCTCACTCGCAGGTTTTCAGATAGCAGAACTGCACGTGGGCAAGTAGCAGTACCTTTAGCACACAGAGACCGATATACTAGAACAGCTCAGGATAGTGCATGTGCAGGGCACATAGGCATAAGGCATATGCAGCAGAAAGCAAGGTGCCAGGTATATGGCCAAGATTGAATAAAGAGTTCAGACTAAACAGAGACTCAAGTGTAATGGTGCAATATGCAGATAGGAAAGTTGAGTCAGGTCAAAAGAGTGTTCGCGACATTACTGACCCAGGGCTAGGGATAGCAAACAGATGTTGTAACTGTAGAGGTACCATGAGTCATGGGTACATGAAAGGTAGACACAGCATCGACAAGAATCAGAGGAGGGTTAATGCAAGAACAGAACCACCTGATATAGGATCGGTACACAAATAGTATTGTGGGGTCGTGAAGTAGTAAGATACCTGTGGGTACATAAGTATAATGCTTTCCTATGATGTATTATTATGTGATGTATTAGTTCATGCATTGGTACAAAAGATAGAAAGTTGTTTGTATTTATGTGTGGGGAATATGGGAGTGTACTATGAGCATTTGATGTATTATTTAGGGTGGTAGCTGAAGTGAGGTGGAGCCATACTTAAGGCTACCCAGGCAATATGTCGGGGTCACATGTTTAGTAAGTTTTAGTCTCCCAATATTTGAAAACGAAGTTTTCTTTTAAGAGGGGGGTGATGACATAAGCCTGGGTCATTGACATTGAGTTGAGTGACCGGGCATGAGAAAGAATGGAGATGAAAGTGGGAGACAGTAAAGTGACTGACCTGGCTATGAAAAAACAGCCAGTCCTGAGAAATAAAATAGTGAGGGTAGAGGAAAAACCCCTAGGGGGGATGGGGCGAGAGATAGTGTATTTGTGTGTGAAGTCAAGGGACTTCGGGGAGTTGAGTTTGAGATACCGAAGGAGTCGGTAGTCCACGGAGAACGGTGTTGTGTTGTTCTCCTAGTTGTGAAGACAGGCCTGAACCAGAGTGGGTTCTATAGTGAGTGAGGGCCTGAACCCAGAGTGGGTGATATAGTTAGTGGAAACTAAGACCCAGTGTGTGGGTGTATTGTGGGAGGTCCAGCGGTGGATAGGAGCTGGATTACCTGTCTTGTGGATTTGATATGAAGCAAGCTTGAGAAGGCATTGATGTGTGCTGGTTAAATTGTGAGGAGGATATTTATATTCTATAGATTACATTATTTCTGGATATATAAACATGTTCCGTCTGTCCGCCTTATTTCTGGAATGTGCGCCAACTCAATCTTGTTTCATGACTGGTGAAGGTGCACTTCTGGGGTGAGTTGGATTAAGAGACAGTTAGATAGCTCAATTGGCACACCATGAACATCGTTACCTAGACAACGACCATCACACGACAATATCAAGCAAAGATCATCAAGAACATTGAACTTATCATAAAGAAAGACGTGTGACACATACATACATACATACATACATACATACATACATACATACATACATACATACATACATACATACATACATACATACATACATACATACATACATACATACATACATACATACATACATACATGCATACATACATACATACATTGGCACCTTTCCGTCTTGACAGACGATAGTTTGGTACATTGTGCTTCAAAAAGGCTTAATAACTGTCATATGGCAATAACTATGATCCATGGCGGTGGCGAGTGTGGCTGGTAAGGCCAATTCTTGCTACAAATGTTTGCCCACAGTAGGTGCATGTGAAAACATGGTCATTTCCACCATTTTGCACCATCTTACGTCTCTCACGATCTGTGTGTGCTTTATCTGCAATCATTTTCTCCTTTGTCTTTATTCCATTTCTGATAGTTGCCCTCCATGCAACACGTTCAGCGGCGACGTGCTCCCATTGTGCATTATCAATGCCTGTATCAATCATGTCCCGCTTACACACATCTTTGTATCGTAGTAGAGGCCGACCCTGAGATCTCCTACCCGTCTGTAATTCACCAAAAAAGATGTCCTTTGGTATTCTACCATCATCCATCCTCCTAACGTGTCCTATCCATCTAAGTCTACGAAGACTGAGCATGGAATACACCGTCACACAACCTGATCTTTCCAATACTTCAGTATTTGTGATTTTGTCTTGCCACTTAATACCAAGTATTCTTCACAAACACCGCATATGAAAGCTGTTTAAACGTTTCTCTTGGCGTGAATAAGTTGTCCAGGTTTCACTGCCATAAAGAAGAGTACTAAGGACACAGGCTTGGTAGACGAGGACTTTTGTTTTGGCAGTAAGCTTCCTGTTCTCCCAGACTCTTTTTGCTAACATGTTCATTGTTGTTGCTGCCTTGCCAATCCTGATGTTGATTTCCTGATCGAGGGATAATTTGCTATTTACCTCTGATCCAAGATATATAAAATGGTCTACTATCTCCAGTTCGGCGTCGTCAATAAAGATTGATGGTACACCATGTGCACCTTGTGACATAATCTGTGTCTTCTTTTTGTTAATTGTTAAACCAAATTCAGAACAAGCATTGGAGAATGCAGATAGTAGATGTTGTAATTCTTCCTCAGAGTGGGTCGTAATCGCAGCATCATCCTCAAAAAGCAACTCTCTGATTAGTACCCTACTAATTTTGGTCTTGGCCTTCAATCTCTGAGCATTATAGAGGCCACCATCTGAGCGTGAGTGAATGTATATACCGTCATCCTGATCACGAAAGGCATATTTCAGTAGAAGTGAAAAGTATATCCCAAAGAGGGTGGGGGATAGTACACAACCTTGCTTAACTCCACTCTTGATTTCAAACTCTTCTGAAGTTGAGCCATCAAACTTGATTATACCCTTCATGCCTGTGTGGAACGATTCCACAATGGACAGAAGAGTTGGTGGACAGCCAATCTTCTTTAGTGCTTTGAACAGACCCTCACGACTGACCAAATCGAATGCCTTTGTGAGGTCGATGAAGGCAATAAACAGTGGCTGATTTTGTTCCCGGCATTTTTCTTGCATCTGTCGCAATGAGAATATCATCCATCCCTGGTCTTAACCGGTCTCGGAATCAAAGCGAGAGGCAACTGTTACGGGTTATAAGTCCTTGTCAGTTGGCGTAGACATGGGGCGCCAAGCGTTGCCTCTGACGGTGGGAGACACCTACAGGTGTCACTGATCAGCTACCGCCCGTAGTGGGCTCGTGTGGGCAAGGACTCGAGTTCATGGCCAGTGTGCCTTGGAAAATACAACATCGGTCGCATGAATGATAATGGGCAAAGGCTGCTGGAGCATTGCACTAGAAATGACCTATGTATTACAAACTCCTTTTTTAAAACAAAAGAGATGCATAAGGTCACATGGAAACATCCAAGATCCGGCCATTGGCATCAGCTGGACTTTATTATCACACGGAGACAACATCTGAACCATACATCATTAACTCGAAGTTACCACAGTGCTGACTGTGATACAGATCATTCTTTGGTTGTTGCAAGGGTTAGACTGAGACCAAAGAGAATCTACACAGCTAAACACAAGTCTATCCCCAGGATTAATATTATTAACACTCACGATCCTGGAAAGTGCTTTGAATTTCAACAGCAACTTGAGGACGCTTTCAATGATACATCAGAAAATTGTATAGTAAATGATAAATGGAGTAAACTTAAGGAAACTATTTATAAAACAGCGGTAGGGGTTTACGGCACTGTGGATCATAAGAGGCAGGACTGGTTTGCGGCAAACAGCCAGATACTGCAGCCCTTGATTGATAAAAAGAAGATAGCTCTCTTAAGAAACAAGGAAAGACCAACGCGTAACACTCTGAGTGAGCTGAAACAAGCAAGGAAGGATGTACAAAAGGCTGCCAGGCAGTGTGCGAATGACTATTGGATCAAGTTATGTGAGTCCATTCAAATCGCAAGTGATAAGGGAAACATCAGAAGCATGTATGAAGGGATAAAGAAAGCCTGTGGTCCAATGATCAAAAGAAGTGCACCGCTGAAAACCTTGACTGGAGAAATCATCACTGATAAGAAACAGCAGATGGATAGATGGGTCGAGCACTATTTAGAGCTTTACTCAAGTGAGACCATGCTGGCGGATGATGCCCTCAACGCCATAGAGGCCCTGCCAACTCTTGACCACCTGGACACACTTCCCACTATAACAGAAGTTAAGTGTGCTATAAATGAGCTTGCATCTGGCAAGGCTCCAGGTAAGGATGGGATTCCAATAGAGGTGATCAGGAGTGGGCAAGACACCCTCGCTCTGCAGATCCACCAGCTAATAGAGCTATGCTGGCGAGAAGAACAAGTCCCACAGGATTTCAAAGATTCAAACATCATAACGCTGTACAAGAACAAGGGAGATCGGAGCGACTGCAACAACTATAGGGGTATCTCACTTCTGTGTATTGTTGGGAAAGTATTTGCCAGAATTGTCCTGCGCAGACTTCAAGTCCTGGGAGATCAAGTCTACCCCGAATCACAGTGCGGCTTCCGTTAGAACCGGCCTACCATTGATACATACATACATACATACATACATACATACATACATGCATGCATGCATACATATATACATACATACATACATACATACATACATACATACATACATACATACATACATACATACATACATACATACCTATCTACCTACCTACCTACCTACCTACGTACCTACCTGCCTACCTACCTACACACACACACATACATACCTACATACCTACATACCTACCTACATACCTACCTGCCTGCCTGCCTGCCCACACACACACACACACACACACACACACACACACACATACAGGACATCGCTGTCAACACCAGCATCTTTCAGCTGTATGTTGATTTCTTGGCAAGATTATGCTTAGTAGTTTGCCATTGCTTTCTGAGCGGCCGGCTCACATACCCCGTAAGTTACCGATGCGATTCGAACCACTGCTGATTCTCACCGTCATCACGTTACTTACGAGAGTATACGAGATTACGGAGAGAAGTCGCTAACCTCTAAGCCACGAAGCCGGCATATATATATATATATATATATATATATATATATATATATATATATATATATATATATATATATATATATATATAAGGCAACTGGGACTGATGGAATTGCTGCTGAATTTATAAAGGCAGGTGGCCATGCATTACATCTAAAGCTATACGAACTAATAATAAAAATCTGGAGGACTGAAGAATTACCCCATGACTGGAAAGAGTCATTATTGATACCTATCTTTAAGAAAGGAGACAAGTTCCAATGTGGAAATTATAGAGGAATATCACTACTGTCCACAAGCTATAAGATACTATCCGCAGTATTACTAAATAGACTAAAACCATATTCAGAAGACATATTAGGTGACTACCAGGCGGGTTTTAGACAAAACAGATCAACAATAGATCAGATATTTATCTTACGACAAATAGCCGAGAAACATTGGGAATATAAAAGAGATCTCCATAACATTTTTGTGGATTTTAAAAGGGCTTATGATAGTGTCCATAGGAATAGTCTATGGAATGCTATGCAGGAATTTGGAATACCAAGGAAGTTAATCAACATGACCAGACTATGCATGGAAGATACTTATAATATAGTAACATATAAAGGCAGGAAATCAGACCCCTTCCAAATAACATCTGGCTTGAAACAGGGTGATGCACTATCGCCGCTACTCTTCAATCTGGCTCTAGAGAAAGTTGTAAGGAAGATAAAGGAGGAATGTGATATTGGAGGAACATCCAAGCTGCTTGGTTATGCAGAGGATATAGATATTATAGGGCAAAGTGAACAAAAGACATTGGAAATATTGACTCACTTAAAGGAAAAAGCCCAACAGATGGGGCTGGTTATCAACCAAGATAAGACAGAATATATGGTAATTTCAAGAGACGGAATGGCTAAAAACTCTGGCCACATACAAATAGATAATATGACCATTAAAAGAACGTAAACATACAAATACCTGGGTACAATCTTCAACTGCTCCAACATCATAAGGGAAGAAATACAAACTAGAATCAAGTCTGGAAATAAGATATACTATGCACTATGTAGAGATCTACTAAAATCAAAGGCACTATCTCGTAACACCAAAATCACAATATACAAAACACTGATCAGACCAGTTGTGCTGTATGGCTCTGAAACCTGGAGTACAACGAAAGGAGACGAAGCCTTGTTACAAACCTTTGAGAACAAAATTTTAAGACGCATCTTTGGACCCATTAGGGATACACAAAGTGGAGAGTGGAAAAGAAGAAGTAACAAAGACATTTATGATCTGTTTAAGTCCCCGCTAATCACTGGTATCGTGAAGGCTAATAGACTACAATGGTTGGGGCATATAGAAAGAATGGAAGCTAATAGGGAAACAAAACTCGCTTACACTCAGGAAATAAATGACCGTAGACCAAGAAGACGGTGGAGAGATAATACATGTACAGACCTACAAGCACTTGGAATCAACGACTGGCAAGAGAAGGTCCACCAGAGAGACGAATGGAGACGGATTGTATTTGCAGCAAAGAACCTCAATGGCTCGGAAAGCTGAAGAAGAAGAAGAAGAATATATATATATATATATTCATTCATTCATTCATTCATTCAGTAGCATGTCCCTTGCAGAACCTCGCTCCCATAGGGGAGACTGGGGAGAAATGGACATAGGGGAGAATTGGACCACCCTCTCTCTGGCCCCTGGCTGTGATGCAATGAAAGTGAAACCATAATAAGTTTGTTTTCCACATCAAACATAGTCCGAATTTTTCATTTGCCATCGACTTCCCGCACAGGTCGTTCCCACGCAAAGTTTGAAAAATTTTCTGCACTAAAGTTTCTTTTTCCAGTTCCAGACACCATCATAAAGCAGACGCATAGTCAGGAATCAGGACAAGGTAATTACGTTAATATCTTTATTTACTTGTTATTTAAGAGTTCATATAAAAAATATAGCATATAATATTAGATTTAAGAGACTTTATGGCTGAATAGTTTAATACATTGATGGGGGAGAAATGGACCGGTTCATTTCTCCCCATGGTTCATTTCTCCCCATAGAAGAAATTGACAAGACAGTCTGTTGTTATTAAAAGTGTTGAAGATTGCATTCGAATATCAGCATTATTGATTCTTTTTAATACTGGGGTCTAAATCTAGACCAATAAAACTGTTAACAAATTTGATTTCAGTGATTTATTAAAGATGCACACCATTCGTGCTATGATAAGTATTTCTTTGGAAATGATAGGCCTACCATTCTAAATGTTATATAATTATGTCACTCTTTTGTTTCAGATGCCAAGATTGTACACCAGAAACACCAACAAGGGTCTCGTTACGGAGGAACGTATGAGAAAAGCTGTTAATGCTGTGAAAAATGGAATGAAAGTGAGGAAAGCTGCAAGGGAGTACGGCATTGCTCGCTCTACCCTCAATAACAATCTTACAAAAGACAGAGAAGGAAATGGTCTGCCTACTAGACTCGTACCAAATTATAGGCATAGCCTTGTTTTCACAGCTAAGCAAGAAGCTGATTTTGCTAGTTACTTGAAAGATTGTGCAAGAATGTTCCATGGACTCACAACTAAAAACGTTCGTATTTTGGCGTACGAGATGGCGAAAGTCAATAACATTGCACATCCTTTAACCTGGGATGAGCAAATGATGGCAGGGAATGACTGGCTTTGTGGATTTTTGCGACGGAATCCCGAGCTGACCATAAGGCAACCTGAGGCAACATCTCTGGCTAGAGCTACAGCTTTCAACAAACATAATATTTGCACCTTCTTCAACATTGTGAAAAAAACCATTACAAAACTAAATGTGAGTGGAGCTCAAATCTACAATTTGGATGAGTCAGGTCTGACCACTGTACAGAAAGTGCCAAAAGTAATTGCCCCACGAGGAGTGAAGCAAATAGGCCAGGTGACATCCAGAGAAAGAGGAGAACTGGTCACAATCTGTTGCATTGTGTCAGCTGCGGGTCACATTATCCCTCCAGTTTTTGTGTTTCCCAGAAAAAATTTTAAGAATTTTATGCTTGCTGGAGCACCTAAAGGTTCCCTTGGCCTTGTGAATGAATCAGGTTGGATGACCCGTGATAATTTCTTCAAAGTTATAAATCACTTCATTAAGCATTCAAGACCTTCCAAAGACTTCCCTTTGATTTTGATCTTGGACAATCACGATTCCCACATTTCATTTGAATCACTTGAACTGTGCAAGAAAAACAACATTCATGTGATCACGTTGCCACCACACACCTCATCTAAAACTCAGCCCTTGGACCGTTCAGTTTTTGGACCCATGAAGTCGGTCTACAACAATGCGTGTGATTCATGGATGATGAAAAATGTTGGGACACCACTGACAATCTATCAAGTTGCAAATCTAGGAGGCCACGCTTTTCTTAAAGCGGCAACTCCCATTAACATTCAATCAGGCTTTGCAGTGTCAGGTATTTGGCCCTTTAACGAAGATGTTTTTACAGAAGATGATTTTATGCCTTCAGAAATAACGAACAGGCCCATCAGCAAGGACAGTGAAAATGCCACTTTAGAAAGCAATGAACAGACAGGATCAGCATCTCCACATTGTGGTACCAGCACAGATCAAACTGCACAAGAATTTCATGAAAATCAGAAAGAGTGTAATGTTGAGAACCTTGTAGATGACTTGCAGGAAATATCAGGGAGTCCTCAACATAAAGCTACATCTTCCTTTACTTCGCCTCATGTTTTCAGAGGACTACCAAAAGCTGGTCCGCGAAAAGATTCAAATAATATGAGGAAAAGAGGAAAAACTATGATGGCTACTTCTACGCCAGAAATGGATCGAATTAGGGAAAGAGCGGTGATGAAAGAAAAGGCAGCAAAATTTCCACCCAAAAAGGCAAAGAGACAGCTGCTGAAAGAACTTGATGTTGATTCAGATCCAGAAACTGACATTTCGTTTTGTGATGACACAGATTCTGATGTTTCATTTGGTGAAAATGAGGAGTGTACGGTTAGCTTGACTGGTGTGCGTGAGGTTTTTGAAGGCCAGTGTGTGCTATGTGAATATGGAACAAAGAAGACTTGTGTTTACTATGTAGGAATTGTAAGGGGAGACATTGATGATGATGGTGATGTTGAGGTAGAGTTCTTGCGCAAGAGTGAGAAGGTTGCTGGTAAATTTGTTAAGCCTAAGGTAGAAGATGTCGCCAGTGTCTCAATTACATGTATTAAAGCACAGCTTACTAGATCTACAATCACTGGAACCACTTCTAGGACCAAAGATGGCTATGTCTTCAAAGAAAGTCTTGCAGGCATAAATGTTCGATAAAACTTTATATTAGATTAATATATCATATTAAACTTTTTTACTGTCGCTTAAAATAATAAAAAAAAAAACTGCAAATATCCTTTTAATGATTATTTATTTCTTATAGCAATATGGATGAGTTGTTGCTGCTTCTTTTTAAAAAAGGTCCATTTCTCCCCACTATGGTCCATTGCTCCTCGCGTGTTGGTCCATTTCACTCCAATGGTGGTCAATTTCTCCCCATGTTCATATACATTTTTGAAATGCATTTTGTAAAGAAACATATAGAAATAGATTGCTAAATGTTTTCCCCTTTTAAAATAAATGAATGTACAACATTTTAGTCATGGTTTTGTTATGTTTCGATAAAATCTGTTCCGGTGATGAGCAAAAATTGAAAACTACAAAATTGCTGGTCCATTTCTCCCCAGTCTCCCCTAACTAGTTTAAAGTTATTATTATTATTATTATTATTATTATATATATATATATATATATATATATATATATATATATATATATATATATATATATATATATATATATATAATAATAATAATAATAATAATAATAACTTTTTAAAAAAATAATAAAAATGTTTTTAAAAAATAAAATAAAAATGCTGAGTGGCGGGGTGAGTGACGGGATGGTGAGTTGGCTCTTACGGAAGGGCTCATGAACGGGTATGACAGGGAGATCTGGTCGTCTTGTTGTCGCACCAACCCATACACCGATGACGAAAACAAGAAAGCGAACATAGAGGAGGACGGGCAGCTGACCGGGGGGACTACTTGAGACTGCACTTGAACTCTCTGCCTTTGCCAATATCGAGTCCTTATGAGAACTGAACGTGACCGGGACCAGCCCCATTGAGAACAAAACAGCATAAGACAGAAGAAAATAACCAGACAGCACAAAACAACTTTATCCGACAAACAGAGCGGAACCAATAAAACCAGTATAAATTAGGACTAACAATCCACACAACCACGGATCTCTACAATAACCGACGCTGAGGAAGCAAGTTGGACGAGACCGAATTTACAATTTTTGTTTTGAAAATTGGAATTGGAATTGGAATGAAGTGCATGACTAGTTTCAAACCTTGTCTTCCTTTAATTCCCTCATTCTTAATTCTATCTCTCAGTTACTCATGCAGTTCTTATAAGGATAAGACATCTCTTCTCTGTTGTTATAATTTTGTGCTAGTCACTTGCAGTAAGCTTCCACATTTGACAATGTAACATAATGTCGGCCACAATATAGTTCTAATGAGATTTGCTTTAGTTCATTCATTCATTCAGTAGCATGTCCTTTTCAGAACCTCGCGCCCGTAACAATCTTCCGGAAAACCTCTCGATCATAAGCAAGATGTCCCGCGTGCGATACACCCATCTTGAGATCTTCTCTTTTTCCTTCCTCTTCCTCTCTTCCCAGGCATTTTTTTGTTTGCATACCTATTCTTTTTTGTTTGCATACCTATTCAAATGACATCGCTGTCAACACCAGCATTTTACTGCTGTTGATGATGTCTTGGCAAGTTTATTTTCAGTAGTTTGCCATTGCATTCTGAACGACCGGCTCCCATACCAACATGTTAAAACCCAACGTGATGCAGTCTAGTGCCAAATCGGTTGCTGTGTTTCGAACTCGGGTAAGCGGGCTCAGAATAACGTCTGTAAGCCCTTAGCCACAGAGGCCGGCCTCAGGCATATATACCCCTCCATTATTGTTCTCTCCAAACTTTCGTGACGTTTCGAGTGACCAGTATATTTCAATTGTCTTTGTTTTATCATCTTTAATAGCCAACTTTCTTCAATGTTCAGCTCTTGAAGTATGGGTGCATTTGTTCTTTCCTTTATCCAAGATATTCTTAGAACTCGTCTCTAACATTTATATTCAAAGGTTTTAGTACTTATGGGTATATGTGTATGTGACAAAAGTGGCGCTAGTTGAGTAGTATAGTAAATCAGAAAGGATGTTGTTTTGAGGATCTTATAAAAATCAACCATTTATCGATCCTGATCCTCAAAGGGCGATAACTCCGTTTTTTTCCTTTAAAAAATGTAGGCGTGTTCTAGTGACTCATCAGAGTGGGTGTGGTCAAGTGACTCATCAGATTAGTTGTGGTGTTCAAGTGACCCCTGTAATTATAGGTACATCTAGTATACATCATAAAACATAAAAATGACGGTATATAATAATTTTTAATAAAACATATATAGAAAAATAAAATTTAAATTTTAAAAAAAAGAAAGAAAAAAAAAAAAATAAACAAAAAACATAGTCAAGTGACTTCTTAAATTATAGATAAGAGTGTGTAACGACGTGGTCAACGGTGGTCAAGAGGTGGTCAAGAGGTGGAGTAACCACTTAAATTAAAGGGGAAAGTAGGTGTAGTGATGTGGTGATGATCATGACGTGGTCAATTAATGGTCAAGTAGTGGTCAAGTGACCCTTTAAATTGTAGGGAAGAGTACGGCTAGTGATGTGGTGGTGGTTAAAGTGAGCGATGACGTGGTCAAGTAGTGGTCAAGAGGAGGTCAAGAGGTGGTCAAGTGACCCCATAAATTGTAGGGGAGAGTACGGCTAGTGATATGGTGGTGGTTAAAGTGAGGGATGACGTGGTAAAGTGGTGGTCAAGATGTGGTCAAGATGTGGTCAAGAGGTGGTCAAGCGATCAAGTGACCCCTTAAATTGTAGAGAAAGGTACGTGAAGTGATATGGTGGTTGTTAAAGTGCCAAGGATCGGTCAAGAGGTGGTCAAGTAGTGGTCAAATAGTGGTCAAGTGGTCGAGTGACCACTTAAATTGTTGGAAAAAGTAGGTGTAGTGATGTGGTGATGATCATGAGGTGGTCAAATAGTGGTCAGGTGGTGGTCAAGAGGTCGAGTGACCACTTAAATTGTAGAGGAAATTACTGTAGTGATATGGTGGTGGTTAAAGTGTCAATGACGTGGTAAAGGGGTGGTCAAGAGGGCGTCAAGTAGTGGTCGAGTGGCCGCTTAAATTGTAGAGGAGAGTAGGTGTAGTGAAACGGTAGTGGTTAAAGTGCCCGATGACGTGATCAACTAGTGGTCAAGTGGTCGAGTGACCACTTAAATTGTCGAGGAGAGTACGTGTAGTGACATGGTAATGATCAAAAGGTGGTCAAGTAGTGGTCAAGTGATCGAGTTACCACTTAAAATGTAGAGGAAAGTACGTGTAGTGAAACCAGGATGGATAAAGTGAGGGGGAAACAGTAGTAAGTTATTAATAGTAGTAATATTAATTGTAGTGACACCAATAGTAGTAGTAGTAGTAGTAGTAGTAGTAGTAGTAGTAGTAGTAGTAGTAGTAGTAGTAGTAGTAGTAGTAGTAGTAGTAGTAGTAGTAGCAGTCATAAACTGTCATTTACTGCCAATATAGTACCTTTCGGTGTATGGCAGATGGGTCTTTGAGCCTGAGGAATTAAGGCCGCCTGGCTAATGCAGTCGCCGCGAACTGTACAGGTTAGGATTTTCTTTTTGCCCCCGACAGAAAAAAATCCCACACCTTACCGAGGGATCGAACCCGGGCCTCCCGAATGAGAGTCCGGCGTTCTAGCAACTCGGCCAGCCGCTAGCAATATCACCAATAGAACAAGTCGTCGTCATCATCATCATCATCACGTGTCTTACCGGCTGGCGTAGGTGATCATACCACCCCACATATTGCGATCTCCGACACCATTAAGCAATTCACGGATTGACTCACGCAACAGGAATCCCCATTAACGGCGTTATCTTCATGCAATGGTGGTAGTCGTAGTACAAATAGTACCAGTAGTACTAGTCATCAGCAGCACCAAGAGTCTTATCACCTGGCGTGAGTGAGTATGACACTCCATAAGTTATGATCTCCGACACCATGGATACAAATAGTAATAATATTGGTAATAATAGTAGTTGTAGCAATAGTAGTAATAGTAACAAACCAGTAGTAGTAGTAGTAGTAGTAGTAGTAGTAGTAGTAGTAGTAGTAGTAGTAGTAGTAGTAGTAGTAGTAGTAGTAGTAGTAGTAGTAGTAGTAGTAGTTGTTGTAATAGTAGTAGCAGTAGTAGTATTAGTAGTGGGAAAGGGAGGTAAAGAAGAGGAAGAAGAGGTGGAGATGGACTAGCAGTAGTATAAGGGTAGCATTAGTAATATCAGTAGTAGTAGTAGTAGTAGTAGTAGTAGTAGTAGTAGTAGTAGTAGTAGTAGTAGTAGTAGTAGTAGTAGTAGTAGTAACAAACACAGTAGTAGTAGTAGTAGTAGTAGTAGTAGTAGTAGTAGTAGTAGTAGTAGTAGTAGTAGTAGTAGTAGTAGTAGTAGTAGTAGTAGTAGTTGCCACATAACAGTCACGCACACCGCCAAACATAAGTTTGGATATTCCCAGACTCGGAATAGAATGAATTGACCATGAGTAACCAAGACCGACGTGGACATCGTGAGATAGCAACGGGAAGGCTTCAAGGAAAAGGACAAGAGGTCAGCGGTTCTCTTGGCGCTCGTGTTACATGGACATGATCTGGTAGGTGCGGTTTTATTAGTGGTGCGAGGAGTTCAGCTGTTGTCTTACATGCATACCGGGACAGGAGTCTCTAGACAACAATTTACGCTAGCTTACGAAAGTCCTTGGAAGATCAAGCAATCACAGGAGGTAGAAACTGGGTCGTTATTAACCTGTAACTTCCCGTCCCCGTATCAGGGGCTGGTTACGTTTGATGATCATGTTTCGTATTCTTCTGTAAAGGGATAAAGCCGAATAAAGATTCAAATCTCTTAATTGCACCCGTTTTCTCAAGGTGAGCTTGGTTTAATTCGTTTGTACTTTGAATACGAGCTGTTGACATTGAAATACCATAGAATGTGTCAAGACAGATGTGGGGTCTGCGTTCCGTAGAACATTAATTGTATGTAAACAGCAACGATTGATTCCCGCCATATCACTAAGACAAACTGAAAAGATTGCACTCCACGATAAATTCCTAAACACGATGCGGCACCAAGATTACTTTTTGTGCGAAAAGATGATGGTTGATGGAAATTAAGTGACATCAGGAAGAACTGAACATATTGCAAGAAGTCAATTTTAAACATAGATTTTTCACTAACAAGGTAAGGTTTGAGTACAATATTATTCCAAGAATGTTAGTTCGAGAATGCAAATATATCAATAACCCAAATAAGAAAGAAAGGACATAAATACGATAATTGTGTGCGCACGATTCTAAACAAATAGTGAACTCAAGGATGCGTGATTCAAATAACAAGAAATAAGATATTTTGGAACATTACTTAAATATGAAATAAGAAGACAGAAATGTTACCCGATTGTAAGAATCATAGGCACAGCAAGCTATCGTAGTATTGTGGAGAAGTGATAGATATTATAGACCTGACAGTGGAGTCTATTGAAGACGTATATCGTATCGCTATTATAGAACGAGGAGTCCTTTGCGTCCAACACGACTTTTCCGCTCCAGCAGTGATTAACTCCTGCAGTTACCCGAAGAACAGTTTATAGAACTTAAACTTGTCTGCATGAATAACTATAACAGATTATGGAGAAGTGAATAATATATATGAACACGGAACATTCACCTACAAGCATTTTGAAGATAGAAAGACACCATGGCTTTTATAGGCGAACATTGAAATAACACTTCACACGTTACATATTATAACAGTGAACGTTACAAACGTTACACTATACCACTTTATTACTTTGAACTTTACTTTTCACGGGAAACTTCTATATATTTACGAATTACTAACAGTACAAAACCATGATAAACAAAGGGGACGACAACGCTCACGTCAAAACACATAACTACACTGGAACATAATAATTTCTAAAATCGCTGAGTACATTATTACATTGGATAAACTCAACTCGGTCAATCAGGACCGAACACTTGCTACATACGTCGACATTTATGAGAACGTTTGGACATAACGTCAACCTTCTTTCCACACATCATATTATACCGAATGAGTCAACACAGGTAGTGATCAAGACACTACACTGCACCTGAAACACATAAAAACGGTACATGTTCTTCAAGACTCTGACGCCAGGACATACGTACACTATAACACGGATTGACAATTACTATTTTTTTTTATCGTAATACCAGACACAGTCGAATCGTTCACACATTGCACTTTAGGTACCAGAACCGGATGCAAGCAGATCTACTGATTTCACTGTGGGCATCATTCATTCGGATACCTACAGCAGCCTAAACTTATCACAATAAGGCTGCAGTAAAATTCAAACGTCGTCGTTACACTATAGCCAACTACGTGTTATGGGTTGGTCACGGACTTCCTGAGTCCAGGGTGAAAGTACAAGTTAATTGTACTATCGTTCAAGCCAGGAGCAACAGTCTATTGTGGACACAGCTTCTCTGTTATAAATCAACAAACATACCAATACTCGAGTGGTAACCACGGATCAATTTCTTAGTGAACTGATCGACACAATTCTATGTCAAATTTTTTGAACGATCGGAACTCTACTCAGTTATCTATGTACAAGAGATCCGGAAAAAGGCCAGTAATTTTTATTCATTGTTGATTAATGTTATGTTGACTCATAATAAGGCTATTTATTTTATTTGCGGGTGGTTAGAAGGGCCTTGATGAGCTAATTATATCTGATATCTTGATTAGTTCATGAAGTGATTTGTGTGTTGACAGGCGCTAGGTCATTACGAATGAATTTTGTTTGGTTTTGATCTTGCGGGCGTCACCACAATATTATCGTCTCGTCTTTACGTTAGTAGTATAGTAGGAACATTATCCGTCAAAAATGGTGATAAAATTTTGTTATCGTTTGTAAACAGTAATATGTATTTACGTCAGTCGTCGATCGTCTCTTATGATTATTAGTTGTCTTACGTCACACATATTTTATATTAGACATATTTCTTCATATTTATTTTATAATTTATATCTGTTTCGTTCATTATAGATATATTTGGTTGATTCTTTTGTTGTGTTCTAATTTACACTACAGATTTGAAACAAAGAAAGAGAGAACGAAATAGAATGAAAGGAAGAGTAAAAGAAAAATAAAATGGGATGAAAGTGTTAGGTTCATATTAACACAGAATACATTACAGACACATTTACATTCTTATTACTTAGAATTCCAAATTTCTTAGATCTAAATCTATATTTGTTCAAAGTGTTCACACTATTTCATATCTCCACACTTAGGTGTGGGAAAATATTTTAGTTCTCTATTATTCAGATAATTGTTAGTAACTATATTGTTATTTTATGATGATGAATTGGTTTAAGGATTTATTCTTGTTGAGTCATAATATTAGAATATAATTCTGAGTTATTTTCTTTAAAAAAATCTTAAATATTTGAAATGTATGATGTTTCACATGTCTATTATTACAACAAATAAAAACGCTGTTTAGTACATATCCTATTTTGAAATTACCTGATATTTCAAAAGACTTTGTTTTACAAACAGATGCTAGTTTACATGCTATTTCAGCTGTATTATTTGAATTACATGAAGGAAAATTACATCCTATTCTTTACTTCAGTAAGAAGCTATCTGAAACTCAGAGAAACTATGCTGTTACTGAATTAGAAGCTTTAGATTTAATTGAAAGTATTGAGAAGTTTTCTAGATACTTACTAGGTAGGAAATTTCTGGTTCTTTCGGATAACAAACCTTTACAAATTTTCAAATCGGGTCATCCGAAGAATTCGAGAATACATAGATGATCATTATTATTACAAGATTACGAATTTTACATCTTTTTTTTTTAGGTACTTTCCTGGGAAAGACAATAATCTTGCTGACATTCTGAGTCGATTATAGAATGGCAGATTTTCTTGTTGATCAGTTATAGTTGAATTATAGTTATAGTTTCGTTTATATAAATTGAGTTCATAATTATAATGATATAGATATTAAAATGATACTTGTATATAAAGCCTTGTTAGAAGGTCAATATAACATGAAACAACATAACAATAGGTTATTTGATTGAATGTTGTACGTGGAATTGGGGTACATTTATGAATAATGTATGTTCATGACAGAACCAAAGCAAGAATGGAATGATATATCAGAGACAAGTGCTATGTCAACAAGGATAGTCAACAAGCAATTTAACAAGTACCATGTCATTTTCTGTGATTGTGAAAATGTATATGTCGTGTTATAATTGTACATGAATTAATGGTTAGAGTTACATGAGAGTATATTATATGATTTGATTATGTATTTTGAGTCTAGAACGATAAGATTGTGGATTGTATATTATGTTATATGCATGTGCCTGATAAGAATACGATCAATCTCAAAGTCCACGGGAAAAGAATCGGGAAAAAGTGCAAGGTGGATCTACCCTACCCATTTAAATGTTTTATATGATACAAGAACAATAACATGGATTAAATACACTAACATGGTTACTGGGAGAACTTCATTATTACCCTCGTCCTAAACTCATGGTAATACCTAGAGCTAGGACACACTTGTCATTAGGACAATAAGGGACTAATGTGTTATTAGTTGATTTGATTCACAAGGATCAGTCACACGACGTCCGACGTGAGGTTCGGACAGGTGGGCGTGCCCGTTATGTAGCATTTATAATTTTTTTTAGGGTTAATGATGGGGTAAATCCTAGAACTATGTGGTTGTGGCTGAAAGAAAATTATAGTCACAGTAGAAGTATCATGTATGATAATTATCAAAGGAAAATGCCTTAGCATTTTTTTTTTGGGGAGGGGGCATTATGCCACATAACAGTCACGCACACCGCCAAACATAAGTTTGGATATTCCCAGACTCGGAATAGAATGAATTGACCATGAGTAACCAAGACCGACGTGGACATCGTGAGATAGCAACGGGAAGGCTTCAAGGAAAAGGACAAGAGGTCAGCGGTTCTCTTGACGCTCGTGTTACATGGACATGATCTGGTAGGTGCGGTTTTATTAGTGGTGCGAGGAGTTCAGCTGTTGTCTTACATGCATACCGGGACAGGAGTCTCTAGACAACAATTTACGCTAGCTTACGAAAGTCCTTGGAAGATCAAGCAATCACAGGAGGTAGAAACTGGGTCGTTATTAACCTGTAACTTCCCGTCCCACTATCAGGGGCTGGTTACGTTTGATGATCATGTTTCGTATTCTTCTGTAAAGGGATAAAGCCGAATAAAGATTCAAATCTCTGAATTGCACCCGTTTTCTCAAGGTGAGCTTGGTTTAATTCGTTTGTACTTTGAATACGAGCTGTTGACATTGAAATACCATAGAATGTGTCAAGACAGTAGTAGTAGTAGTAGTAGTAGTAGTAGTAGTAGTAGTAGTAGTAGTAGTAGTAGTAGTAGTAGTAGTAGTAGTATTTATAGTAGTAGCAGCAGTAGTAGTAGTAGTAGGAGTAGAATAACGAGGGTGCTTGTTGTTTCACTAAGTATTTGTATATCTTATGCACTATAAAACTAGTTTGTGTTGTATGCTATGTAATGTGTCGCTGAAATATCTGTCTTTTGTAGTTGTAAGAGGTGGTGACGTCATAATTACCCGCTCTATCATTGTCACCTGCTTATTGATAGTGTCTTCATTGCCACGAAAAAGGCTCATTATGAGATATTGATCATTTCTCAAAGCGACAGAGTCTGGGGTGCATGACTATTAGGAGCAAGCAACGATACGGCAACTACAAAGTAATTACAGGGCAAATGGCGTCGAATATAGTGTAACATACACAACTTATGAGATCATGATTTGCCGTTCCATCACGGTCGACAAATAGGTGGTCACTAAGTCCTCAAATTACTCACGCAAATAAACATATAGGATAATAAGGCACCGACCCAAACAATGAAAACTGGCAAAAACACTGAACGATCCACAAAGGTAAACGTCAAAATGTAACACATACAAAGAAATCGATAACTACTCGAACATAAAATGACTCGACAAAATGACACAAACAATGAAAAATTGACACAGCCACTGAAAAATGACACAACGATAAACTGACACAACCAAAGAAACCAAAAGAAACAAATGTTAACGTCAAAATGTAACATACAACTGAAAATGACACAAGCAAGAAACAAAATGGCAGGACAAAATGACACAAACAATGAAAACTGACACAACAACACACTGACGCAAACAAAAGAAACGCAAAACATCCAAAACGTAACAAAAACTATACAAAAAGAAATCGACAACAAACCGGCACAAAGTTAAACTGACACCAAATTAAAATGAAAACTGAAACAACCAATGAAAATTGCTGACACAAACACTGAAAACTAACACAAACACAGAATAAGGCATCCAAAGAACACCAAAACATCCAAAATGTAACACATACAAAGAAATCGCCAACTACTCAAAATATAAAATGACTCGACAAAATGACACAAACACTGAAAACTGACACAAACTCCGAATAAGGCACCCAAAAAAAAAAAAAAACATCCAAAAGGTAACACATACAAAGAAATTGGCAACTACTCAAAATATAAAATGACTCGACAAAATGACACAAACAATGAAAAAATGACACAGCCACTGAAAATCACATAACGACAAACTGACACAGTGACAAACTGACACAGTGACAAACTGACATAATGACAAACTGACACAACGACAGACTGACATAACGACAAACTGACACAACAACAAACTGATACAAGTAAAGCAACCAAAAGATACAAATGTTAACATCAAAATGTAACAGACAAGAACATAAAATGACACAAGCAAGAAAAAATAACACAACGGCAAAATGACCTAAACAAGGAAAACTAAAACAACCAATGAAAAATGCCACCATAAACACTGACAACCTGACAAAACGACAAACTGACACAACCAAAGAAAACAAGACAGCCAACTGTAAAGGTCAAAACGAAACACACAAAAGGAAAAAAAACAACAACAACCGAAAAAGACACAACCACTGAAAATGACAAACATTGAGACTATCAAAGAAGCGACATAACCAATCAAAGGGACACGAACACTGAAAACTGACACAACCAGTGACAACTTCTGACACAACCAAAAGGGGGGGGGGGAAGACATCCAAATGTAAACCTCAAAGTAAAAATGTAATACAAAAAGAAATTGACAACTGAAAACGACGCAGTCTCTGAAGAAGAAAAAAAAAAGACACAACGACAAAATGAAACAACCAATGAAAACTAACACAACAGACTGACACAAACAAAGAAACCGACACAGGCCAACTTGCCCTATCAACTTACCCACGCACGCGCATAACTTGACCACCTTTCCTAACAACGACCCCGCTTACTATGACAACTTGCCCAATGGCTCTCACACCATGTCAACTTTCCCCCATCAACACCCACTTACCCTAACAACTGTCCACTTGCTTACACAACTTATCCACTTGTAATGTCAACTTGTCAACTATCTTTTATAAACTTGTCCACTGGCTCGCACAACTAGGCAAATTGCCCTGGAGGAGTGGGTCAGAGTGCCAGCGGAGCAGTCAGACTTGTGCAGAGTTATAATCACATTGAGCAGGGAATGGCCAGCAGGGGCCACGGAAGTGGAAATCCGGCAACTAATTCAGGATAATGCTCGCTCGTGTGATGGGTCGGTGTTGAGAGGTATGAGAAGTGCCTGGGGGTTCTTAGCAAAAGCTAATGGTCGACGTTTGGTGCAGGAGAGCCTGGCATATGATACCACAACATGTAGCTTAAGAATGGAGGTGGAGGTGGTCAGTGCAACTTTCCGCTGGATGGAGAATACGATACACACACACACACATCGTGATTGTAACTTGACTCAGAAAGCATGCTGAGGAGGGTGAGGACAGGCAAGCTTCTGGCAGAGTGGCTTGCTTCGCTTCGAAGGTCACGGGTGACAAGTGTCAGGGTCCAGTATGTAAGCAATAGTGTAATTGCCTGTATGTAAGCAAGAGTCAATGTAAGCAATAGCTGAGGTCAAGGGCAGTAGGAGACACCACGGCTTGGCTAACGGATGGTCAGGCAAGAAGCCCGGGGACAGACCCACGTGATGTGGGAAGGTCAAGGAGGACGGAGGGAGTGTGTGTGAGACAGCGGATAGAGACGGACGTATGGAGAATAGCGAGTGATAGAACGATCGAACGATAGTGTTGTGACGGATAGATGAGATGAACGTTGTGTATTGATATTCGAGGAATGTACTAACTGTGATATGTGCGAGATGATGTGAGACTGTGATTGCGAATGGTCATACGGGCGACAGTGTAAATATCGCCCATGTGGACGTGAGCGAAGGTTTGGCTGCCTGTGTAGAATGATTGCTTAATCTTACGTGAGGTGACGGTGGAGTGAGAACATAATGTTATACTGTAATATACTGTAATAAAAGGTTGTTCAGGAGACAGCTCCTGCGAGTTTCCGATTGCAGTTATGTGTTATTAGTATATGTGTCGTGGACGTTGTAATTTGCCTGTCCAAGTCCAGTGAGCTAGAAGGAGAAGACAGTTAGGACTCTGACAGGTACAATGGTGTCAGAAGTACACACGAACCACATACCCAAGTAAAATGCATAAAAGAACGCTACTTATTTAAAGAAGAAGATCGATTGCATAAGATCTATAAGAAATTGTAAATCAGATATTTGTGAATAAAATCAGAACGAAAATAACGTCATTTCTTTCCACAGCAGGTTTCAATTCTACAAAGCGACCGACGTAACCACAACAGGTCAACTGTAACCAGCACGAGAATCACGTTCCTGTACATCAAGCGTTCGAGTAAACAGCAGATAAAGATAAGTTGATTAATTTTGATTGCTAATTACCCAAATCTGCATTCTTCGATTTGCTTGTATAAATATCATCATTGGGAGAGTTAAATATTAATTAACATTGTCGTCAGAAGATGAATACATTCCAGATCAATTAGGATTCTGGGGCACAAAACATTACAGAAAGTTGCAAGGCTATTTCAAAAGTACACGGGCACAAATCAAAGATAAATTGAAGATCATGGAAAATGGGAATATGAAAAATAACATAATCCAGGATTGGACACATGAATTCGAAAAGACAATGCAAGACTACAAAATTCCAAAAACTAGATGGTATGCATGGTATAGAGAATTCATACCAATAAAAAGTAACAAACTAGTAGAGCTCATACCAAATATGTCAAACATGGACTATGAGTATTACAAAACAAACATATTAAAACACTATGTGAACTACTTCGACACTCTAAAATTAGAGGTACAAAATCTGAAACCAGCCCCAGACAAGTCGTTCACCCAGTATATAAGGGAAATAGAGGACTTTTTCAAACAGCTAACATTTGAAATTAAACATACAGACAACAATCAAGAAGCAATAAATTTCTTAGTAATGGAAAAACTGAAAGCAACACTCCCAGCCGAATGCGAAAAATATTTAGAAGAACACAACTCAGAGCCTATCAAAGATTTAATAGAAAAATGCCGCGAATATTACAACCAAAATACGAACCCAGTTAAGAACACTAAAGAGAATAGTACTGTAAGGGCAACGGCATCTTCAGCCACAGATCGTCAAAACAAACTACAGAAAACAAAACCAGTACTGTGCAAACATTGTAGCACTCCGCATACAGAAAATGGAATATGCGATAAGAATCCCACTTATCAAGAATACCTGAATACTATTATAGCACAAAAACTGGGGAAGGTAGATCAAAGGAAATATAGAACCAAATGTCATTTTTGTTTAGCGTATGGCCACAGACGTTTCGAATGTGAAGGAGTAAAAAGAATACAGAAAGCAAAAGGAAATGCAGCCACAGACATTACAACAGACAGTTCAGCAAAGAACCTAGAAAAAGTAAACATCACAGATACGAAAACAAGTAAAACAAACACTGCAAATACAGAACAGACTGAGTTTTACCCAACAGACTTCGTACCATATTTCAATAATGTTGTCAACATCAGTCAGCCTCACTCCTTAGTAAAAGAGGATAATACTCCACAAGCAAGAAATGAAATGAACAAAACATCCAGACTGTCGTTAGGAAAACTAACATTCCATGAGGCATACATTAATGACACAGTATGCACATGTGTACGCGACACAGGGTCCTGTCTTATCGGTCTTCGTAAGACCCTAGCTGATCCTAAAGACTACCTAGATAAGTACATCTATTGCAGAACTGTTTAAGGGACAGTAGAGAAATATCCTATGGCATGGGCCAATATAAAATCACCTTTCCTATCAGGCAGAGTAACTTGCGCATTATTAGACAATCCATGCTGCGATTTATTAATTGGAAATGTATTAAATATAATAGACCACACAGAGTCCAAAACCCAGACATGGCAGAAAGTTAACACCCCAACAAACACTGCCTCAACCACACCACTCATCATACAACAACATGATGAACAGACCAAAGTACCACACCAGACCAACTTAACTACCATCTCACAACAAGAAAAAAACAGAAACTGGTGTGTATCAACAAAGAAAAGAAGGTACAGATAACAAGCATTTCACAAGTGGGGGAAAAGATCACAGGTCATCATGGTACAAGCTATACCTCCTGTTAACTACACACATGCCCAAGTGCACACAATGGATAATTCTACTCGCACTACTCATAGTAACACAGATGACATTATTCATGACAAACCATCTAACCTCAATACTTACATCATTACTGGTGAACCAAAGTTTGTTGTTACCATTGATAAGCACTATGTCAAATCAACTCATACACATACTTATGCTGAACAAAGGAAAACATCAGTCGGTGGAATTACTGACAAAAATCAGCAACAAAGTATCCTACACATTTTGGAATATATACACAAATTGCAGAGCAGTGTACAAACATGTATGATTACATTTCAAAACTATACATGGTGTATTATTATTATTATTATTTGAACTATTGGATGTATACACACATGTACGAGTGTAGGTTTGGAGATAGCACTCAAAATGATCTCAACATTAAATTTGTAAATCCCCACCCGTCGGAATATTAATTTCAACCTTATCCCACTTTATATCCTTAGATCGAGTAACTCCAGAATTGCCTTGTCTGCTGTACGACTCCAGCGCTATGATACTAGCACACTCCATTGTATATACCAACATAAAAGTTCCTTCAACGTGAAAAGTGTCATCAGCAGAACAGTAAGACTCAACATGTGATTTCAAGGATCTAACAGTAAGCTATACCCATATTGACTTTGATTCAAACGAGTATCTACAGAGTCCACATTTAGAAATCGACCAACAACAACAAGAACTTCACAGGTACAGACATCCATTCCCAGGGACCAGTTTAATGAACCAGATGCCAACCTACTAACGATGGCAAAAACAGTCACATACAGACGCACCATGGCCACACGCATAAGTAAGGCCACCGAACTTAAAACATTAATACATATTTTACATGTGTGAACTCCAATGATTTTACAGAACGGACTTACAAATTGTCCAGACGTGGTGCAAATTCGTAACACGATACAGAGGAAAGGACAATATCAGTATATACAGAGTACGTCAATAATCGGTTGAGAAGGAAGAAATGCCAAATATTCTAGCACCGCAATGGACATTGAACACCGGTATTTTAATTACGTGTGCATAATTTTCACAGGACAAGAACATTATCCTATAAGTGCATAAAGGCAGTGACGATGAACATTTTATTGTAAATTTATTAATCGTATGACATCCAATGTTTAATTTTATTATTCTAGTAGTTTGTATTGTTAGAATGTGATAGTTACAGATAAGCGTAAGTACAGCTGTGAAAGGTATAAGTTGTAATGCTGAGAATCAACGCCTGGCAATCCCAGTACGCGAGTTTTACCAAACTTGCCTTCGCGTATGGTGGATGGCCCGACGAATGACGCTTAGCAATAGTGTTACAAAACTAAGACCACAATATTGTAACAAGAAGGAACATACCAACAGGGAGATACCAACAAAAGAGATTGATAATAACTCTCCAAAACAGTAAACGAGGTGTGCCCGAAAACGGAAACAACTCACGGCCTGACATAAGATGAGGTAAGGGGGACTATTACATACATGAAGTATATTCGAACCTTGACCACAACAGTGACATAGCGTGCTCATAAAGAGAATCGATTAGAGTACACTAAGTAGAGACGAGGGGGACCACGTCTAAATAGAGGAAAAAACTAAGAATGCTGTAAGAGGAAGTTGTAGCCTTATTCTAGGCGTGAATCAATGGAGAATCCTTAAACCAGCATAGCCACAATAACTATGAGATGATAGTACACAACGAATCGATTGGGAAACATGAACAGAATGTAATGTCACGGAGTGGGGATTGAAGAATATAACGAGGTATGGCAAGTAGACCCAACTGGAACATTTGCCAGACCACGACAAAACGTTGAGAGAAACCTCAGTACTGAAAATGAGAGAACAATAGTGATAGTTGATCTCGGAAAAGACCAGAGTAAAAAGGTACGCACGCGTATACTGATGATCATACAGTCCCCTGACAAGGTTAAAAAGATGTATCAAGAACAACAACAGAATGTGTCACATTTCCAAGAGAAAGTGCCACATTGTTTGTGCGGGGGGAGAGTGTCAGGGTCCAGTATGTAAGCAATAGTGTAATTGCCTGTATGTAAGCAAGAGTCAATGTAAGCAATAGCTGAGGTCAAGGGCAGTAGGAGACACCACGGCTTGGCTAACGGACGGTCAGGCAAGAAGCCTGGGGACAGACCCACGTGATGTGGGAAGGTCAAGGAGGACGGAGGGAGTGTGTGTGAGACAGCGGATAGAGACGGACGTATGGAGAATAGCGAGTGATAGAACGATCGAACGATAGTGTTGTGACGGATAGATGAGATGAACGTTGTGTATTGATATTTGAGGAATGTACAAACTGTGATATGTGCGAGATGATGTGAGACTGTGATTGCGAATGGTCATACGGGCGACAGTGTAAATATCGCCCATGTGGACGTGAGCGAAGGTTTGGCTGCCTGTGTAGAATGATTGCTTAATCGTACGCGAGGTGACGGTGGAGTCAGAACATAATGTTATACTGTAATATACTGTAATAAAAGGTTGTTCAGGAGACAGCTCCTGCGAGTTTCCGATTGCAGTTATGTGTTATTAGTATATGTGTCGTGGACGTTGTAATTTGCCTGTCCAAGTCCAGTGAGCTAGAAGGAGAAGACAGTTAGGACTCTTTGCCATCGCCTGAATCTTTTCCCCGGGGCATGCCTGTGTGCTGGGGAATGAACAGGCGGACGGATTGGCTGGCTCTGCAAAACTTGGTGGAGTATTGATGCATGACAAGGCAGACGTGGTTGCGGCCTTGTGGGAGCACGTGTACACCTCGGAGGAGCAAATGGATCACCATGGTCTGGCAAGAATGAGACAGCGTGGAGTGACGAGGGAATCTGGCCGACGCTCGACGTTCAGAGGAAAGGCGAGACGGACATATAATCAGATTGCTACTGGTACTATTGGTGTTGGAATGCTTCGCTGGCTGCTGAGGATGGGGACGGAGCGTTTATGGGAATGCCCCGAATGCTGTGATGTCAGTTCCTAAATCAATCAATCAATCAATCAATCTGTCCCAATCTGCTCGTTTGTAATTCCAGCGGGGCAAAAGCTTTTGCTCCTGTGGAACATACTCCATATTCATTTCAAGCTTGATTGGTCTGTGGTCACCACCTGCTAATTGGTCAAGCACATGGCGATCGATTGTGTGGAGGATGTCTCCTGTGCAGAAAGCTAAGTCTGGAGTAGAAGTAGTAAACCATCTTCTGGAGTAGAAGCTCGGTGTGTTATCCGCTTTGTTGAGTAGATGGAGATTGAAGTCTATTTCCCAGTCCTCCACTTCATCTCCTCTTTTGTCAGTATCTGGGTATCCCCATCTATCTGACCGGCTATTAAAGTATCCGACAATAATGCAGTTTGTGTCAGTTATTTTCATGTTTGAGAGTGTAATGTCTTTATCTGCTGGGCTATACAGATAGTAAATTCTTATTTTCACGTCCTTTATCATTACATCAACACCTATAATTTCCGTTTGGTTGTCAGAGATCACAGATACTTCGCTGCAAGATATTGTATTTCGTGTAAGTATTTGAACTCCTCCTTTGTGTCCTTCGCGGTCGAAAAGTGTGGCCTGATAGCCTCCTGAAAATTTACGATTGGTGTTGAGGTGTGTCCCTTGAATGCATGCCACATCTATTCTATCTTTATGAAGACGCTTTGTTAGGGAGACTTTCTTGTTATAAACTCGTTCGGCATTCCACTGTAGTATGTTGAGTGCCCGGGGTGTTTGGTCAATAGCTCTTAACCTATCCCTCTGTGCCTTGACTCCACAGCACAGGAGAAGGTGACCACCAGTAGTCAGGGGTGGACCCCCTTGAGGCAGGGGGCCCAGCACTATCACCGCCTGATGGGAATGCACGGGATTAGCACCATAACGATTAATTTTCATCTGTGGCATGAATTGATTAAGTTACGTTGCACTGCTTTGTCAAGCCTGTGGTTCAGTACATCCGATTTCGACAAGCATTTTTTGGGGAGCTTTCCCTAGCCTTTGACTATCCCCAGTCTACCTACAAGGCAGCAGGTTTGTGTGTCTCTTCGTCTGTTTCCTCTCCCTTGACCTGTCCGACATTGGTGACCGTACCAGTATCTGTGCTACCGTCGGCATAGCTCTTGGGGTCATTGGAACGCGCAAGCCCCTCTACCTCGTCACGATGGACACACGGCAGAGAGGATTTTCATGTTATAATTCTCACTTTGAATTGACTTGATTTAGATGGTTCTGAAGGCCCTCTTCATCTTCTGTTTTTAACACTTGGTCGTCCGCAAATAATAATTCTGAAATGTTTTCTTCTTCTTCGCTCTCTGCTTCTGGTGATATATTGTCAATGCATGTAATAACAAGTAGAGGACAGCACATGTCTTTGCCTTACATCCGAGTTGACTGTGAAAGGTGTTGATGTACCTGCCTTTGTTCTTACGCAACTTGTGGTGACGTACATCAACTTTTGCAAACATTGATTAGATGTTTGCTAATGTTCCGTGTATTAACAAACATATACTTGCATATTTTTTCTAACATGTTCAGGTCAGCCATCCATGTCTACACAAAGGCAAACATAACCTTTTAAATTTTCCACATTCCATGAAACAGATGTAATCATACAGGTAAGCCTATCTAATATCCCCAAAGTAGATAAAGCTACCCTATCGGAAAGTGCTACTTCTGTGATATACATACACAAACATTCTCACTGTCCAGTCTCAACACTATCTGCCTTGTAACCAATGTCCCTAACTAGCCATGTCAACAGATATTTATGTAACTTGTGCTCACATACTCTCACATATGCCCTTACAGCTTAAGTATGGACAGTGCAGCTATTCTAACACAACTCTCCTTAAAAGTCCATGACAACAACGGCATACCATCCTTGTAAATACATATTTCACATTAGTAACGTATACACACACAAACAGCAATTGCTCACAGACTCAGGCTGAAAATACAAATTAACATTCACATTTATATATTATTACAGGTATATACAGAATTGATCAAGATCAGGGACCAAGATTTGTATTGAGACATGAGCAACTATGCCATTTGACAAAGCACATTGTGACGATGATGATAGGTATAGATAGAAAATATAAACACATCTACGTTTAGATAAATCTTTTAATTTGTAAAACAATGTTTTCATGAATTATACATTACAATAATAAATTCTCAATACATAAATATCTGGAATGCATATTTGCAAACATGATATAAGAACTACATTTTAACTTAATGCTTAATGCACTTTACAGGGAGAATTTAAAAAAAAATATGCTGAAAACATTTTTTGTTGCAAAATTATTGAACATCTGCTTAGATCTTTAACAGAAGGCAGCATAGTAAAGATCCAGTTAGATCCAAAGATCCAGTTTGGCAAATTCCCAAGTATAAAACAAATCAACCCTACCAACTTGACTAAAAACACCACCAATGTGCTCCATGTTTCAGGCTGTTTCCAGTATTCGCTACTCTTGTATGTCTCATTCAAAAAGATCATTAGGAGTTCAGGAATTTGTATGCATGCTGAAATCAATGAGGATTAGTCATTTGAGAAAATGAGATGTTCGGTATAGATACTTTGGTTATTTCACTACTACATTTCATTTACTTAATATATTTGACCTTCTAATACCTGGTGATTTCACATTAATTATGCTAATGCTTATTTAATAACCCACTCTAACAGTTTATTAGTAGAATGTTGTAAACGTGAACATTCAAAGTGATATCTAAAAACAGTCTTGAATTGTTTCTTCCTTGATGAGCAATGCATTAGTGTAGGTTCAGTGTAGATTCTATTAGTATGCAAGGAGATGCAATCCTTAATAATTCACTTCTGTGCAAGCATATTATTATTATAGAATGAAATGGGTTATTTCTGCAACTAATTCTATATATACATATATTTTTGCAACAAATAAGTCCAGATGATAAGTTGTTACAATAATATCTGAACATCGGTGTCCACATGGTATTCCAGCTTTTGCATACAACACAAATGATTGTGTCAAAACATATTTTTGTACAGAAATCAATCAAAACAACATTAAGCAAACAATGAATCCTTACAGATAAAGGGTTGATTATACAGCTGAAGGACCCTAAATTGTACAACCTACATTGACTGAAATGAGTGTTATGGGCATCATCCTCCACTTTTGTAATTAAGAAACAGCATCAGAATGATAAAGAGGTGAGGCTAATCCTCAAACTACATGAACATTTATTTATATTTCACCTCCAATTGCTTGTCCATCACAACTGAGACATAGAATCAAAATTACACTACTACCACCACTTGTATGAAAATCTGTCATGCACATTAAAACAATTAAAATATGGCAAAAGTAGTCCTCAAGGTTATGCTTGATTTAATTGATTTCTGGCATTAGTGGACACCCCTTCACCAAATTAGTTTGTTAAATACAGGATTTACTGATGTATGTGTGGGTTGGTGAATAATGCACTGTGCTATATAGAGGGAGAGATAGAAGCAGGAGTAGGTAATGTCACCTTATATAATTATAGTTTACATAGCATCTTGATCATGAACAGTGAAAGACTGAGTAACATTTTGCAGCTTCCCAATGGAAACTCAGTATATAGCAATTTATTTTTATTACAAAATATATGATAATTATGGGCAACTCTAGCTACTGATAACAAACCTATGTCAGCACAGCTACTTTAAAAAAAAAACATCACGAATTCTGAAAATTTGACATATAATGCACAACCAAATTAACAGAATCTGATAGTAATGTGATCAGTAGTTACAATACAGCTACTCTTATACAATTGACAAACAAATTATTTTATTAAAATAAAACAGGTAACCATGGTTTCAAAATTTAATTTTACTTTTTATCTTAGTGTTAAATATTGTGGCGAAAGCCATGGCATGCCCAACCCATCTTGCTAAATGGAAATAGAGGATAATATATTAACAGTATATAGCTGTTTGCAAGGTACCATACACCATTTACAATAAATATAACACTAAAATATAATACAAACGGAATACTAGTTTAGCTTACGGGTTTTATGTAGTTTGGTCGAACAGAGACAGTCGAGCAAAATGGCCAGGTTAGTCGAAGTGACAAAATAGGCTACAATCTTCCGGCTTGTACCTCGTGAAACAGCCAACTCAGCTGGTCGACATTTTGATTGTAAAGCCCAAAAGTGAGACAGTCAATATTGAATATATCATCAGTGGTTGCATTGCACCACAACTGTTTAATATCAAGGCCAGCTGATGTATAGAGGTCGGCAGACTCATAAAACTGGGTAGGTGTAGATAATTAACAAAATTATTTGCGTGTTTACATTCGACAAATACGTGCACCGGAAATTTCTCTGTGGGATCAAACCAGCAGACTGAATCATGCAACAGATTATGTACACGACTAAACTCAGTCGCTAGGAAGGGAGACTTATTATCTTCTTCTTCTTCTTCAGCATTCTGAGCCATTGAGGTTCTTTGCTGCAGATACAAGCCATCTCCATTCATCTCTCTGGTTGACCTTCTCTTGCCAATCGCTGATTCCATGTGCTTGTAGGTCTGTATGTATATTATATCTCCACCGTCTTCTTGGTCTACCTCGGGGTCTACGGTCATTTATTTCTTGAGTGTAAATGAGTTTTGTTTCCCTATTATCTTCCATTCTTTCTATATGCCCCAGCCATCGCAGTCTATTAGCCTTCATGACACCAGTGATTAGTGGGAACTTAAAACAGATCATAAATGTCTTTGTTGCTTCTTCTTTTCCACTTTGTGTATCCCTAATGGGCCCAAAGATGTGTCTTAAGACTTTGTTCTCAAAGGCTTTTATATATATATATATATATAAATATATATATATATATATATATATATATATATATATATATATATATATATATATATATATATATATATATATATATAGTTCATTGGCACCTTGCCGTCTTGACAGACGATAGTTTGTGCTTCAAAAAGGCATAATAACTTTTACCCATGGCGGTACCGAATGTGACTAATAAGGCCAATTCGCGTTGTAAATGTTCGTTCACAGTGGGTGCATGTGAACACATGGTCATTTCCACCATCATACGTCGCACACGCTCGGTGTGACTTATCTGCAATAATTTTCTCCTTTGCCTTTATTCCATTTCTGATGTTTGCCCTCCATGCAACACGTTCAGCAGCGACTTGCTCCCAATGTGCATTATCACTGCCTGTATCAATCATGTCCCGCTTACACACGTCTTTGTATCGCAGTAGAGGCCGACAATGAGATCTCTTACCCATCTGTAATTCACCAAAAAAGATGTCCTTTGGTATTCTACCATCATCAATCCTCCTAAGATATCCTATCCATCTAAGTCTACAAAGACTCAGCATGGAATAAACCGTCACACAACCTGATCTTTCCAATACTTCAGTATCTGTGATTTTGTTTTGCCACTTAATACCAAGAATTCTTCGCAGACACTGCATATGAAAGCTGTTTAAACATTTCTCTTGGTGTGAGTAAGTTGTCCAGGCTTCACTGCCGTAAAGAAGAGTACTAAGGACACAGGCTTGATAGACAAGGACTTTTGTTTTGGCAGTAAGCTTCCTGTTCTCCCAGGCTCGTTTTCTTAACCTGTTCATTGTTGTTGTTGCCTTACCAATCTGGATGCTGATTTCCTGATCTAGGGATAATTTGCTATTTACCACTAATCCTAGATATGTAAAATGGTCTACCATCTCTAGTTCGGCGTCGTCAATAAAGATTGATGGTACCCCATGTGCACCTTGTGACATAATCTGTGTCTTCTTTTAGCTAATTGTTAAACCAAATTCAGAACAAGCATTGGAGAATGCAGATAGTAGATACTGTAATTCTTCCTCAGAGTGGGTCGTAACTGCAGCATCATCTGCAAAAAGCAACTCTCTGATCAGCACCCTCCTAATTTTGGTATTGGCCTTCAATCTCTGAGCATTGTAGAGGCCGCCATCTGAGCGTGAGTGAATATATAAACCACCATCCTGATCACGAAAGGCATATTTCAGTAGAAGTGAAAAGTATATTCCAAAGAGGGTGGGAGCTAGTACACAACCTTGCTTAACTCCACTCTTGATTTCAAACTCTTCAGAAGTTGCACCATCAAACTAGATTATACCCTTCATGCCTGTGTGGAACGACTCCACAATGGACAGAAGAGTTGGTGGGCAGCCAATCTTCTTTAGTGCCTTGAAGAGACCCTCACAACTGACCAAATCAAATGCCTTTGTGAGGTCGATGAAGGCAATAAACAGTGGCTGATTCTGTTTACGGCATTTTTCTTGCAATTGTCGCAATGAGAATATCATATCAATGGTAGACCGGTTCTGTCGAAAGCCACACTATGATTCAGGGTAGACGATCTCCTAGGACTTGAAGTCTGCGCAGAACAGTTCTGGCAAATACTTTTCCAATACACAGAAGTGAGATACCCCTATAGTTGTTGCAGTCGCTCCGATCGCCCTTGCTCTTGTACAGTGTTATGATGCTTGAATCTTTGAAATCCTGTGGGACTGGTCCTTCTCGCCAGCATAGCTCTATTAGATGGTGGATCTGTAGAGAATGTGTCTTGCCCATTCCTGATAACCTCTATTGGAATCCCATCCTTACAAGGAGCCTTGCCAGATGCAAGTTCATTTATAGCACACTTAACTTATGTTATGGTGGAAAGTGTGTCCAGGTGGTTGAGAGTTGGCAGAGCCTCTATGGCGTTGAGGGCATCATCCGCTAGTTTGGTCTCACTTGAGTAAAGCTCTAAATAGTGCTCTACCCATTTGCTGTTTCTTATCAGTTATTATTTTTCCAGTCAAGGTTTTCAATGGTGCACTTCTTTTGATCATTGGACCACAGGCTTTATTTATTCCTTCATACATGCTTCTGATGTTTCCCTTATCACTTGCGATTTGAATGAACTCACATAACTTGATCCATTTGCACACTGCCTGGCAGCCTTATGCACATCCTTCCTAGCTTGCTTCAGCTCACTCAGTGTTACGTGTTGGTCTTTCCTTGTTTCTTAAAAGAGCTATCTTCTTCTTATCAATCAAGGGCTGCAGAGTCTGGCTGTTTGCCGCAAACCAGTCCTGACTCTTATGATCCACAGTGCCGTAATTATTATTATAATGCCTCTAACAAAACCGGACAAAATCTGTTCTAGAATATTCGTACACATTCTGTGTTGGAAAATAGATGTCGACAGGAAACATAGAAAATCCGACACATGTGCGTGAAACCAGTCATGCGGTTCTTGTATGCCCGGAAGGGGACCCGTTAATTATATATAAATATCTTTCTATTATAATACTAATCTTTTTTGGCCCATGCCCCCTTATACCATATGTTCAGAACGTCATTCCCCCCTTTCGAATTTCCTCCCTAAAAATTCCTCTCCATCCTTATACACTATATATAAAAATGGAAGCTAAATGTAATAACATATACTAGAGCAAGTCTAGACATCTACATGAAACATGATTTGCAGGTCTACTTACGTTATAAAACGAATTTCATTAGGGCGAGAAGTACAGAATCGTAAAATTTAGAGGGAAAACCAATATCAAGACAATGGTTCTTGTATTAATGCGATCTTGAAATAATCTTAATTCCCCACCTGGAAACCCTAAAATTCCCCACCGGTTGAGAACCACTGAGCTAGAGTAAAATAATATTAATAACATAGCTATATAAACGGTTAGTAACAATGCCGTGTGGGTGGCCCAAGGTTATTCATGTACCACATGGGCCAACATCCCGTATCGTTCTAGACTTGTCATCATCTTTGAGTGTGTATATTTATTAGTCTATCAAGATAGCTTTCTCACTAGGGAATATTCCTAGTTCATACCAATCTTTTATAATTATTCTGTATGCTTGATATTCTCTAGCCACGCTAGGTTTCCTTTGAGAAATTCATATAGGGCTGTGAGAGAAATGCTTATGTCTTTTTAATTAATACTTATACGTCTTGATAAGAGTACTGGAATGTGGAAGGAGAGTGGTATATAGGTATTCTTCTGTGTACTATCAATGGTATACTGATAGAGAAGATAGTCTTAAGATGAGTAGGATGTTATGATGCTATGCTAGATTTGTAAACAGACAATCTACCACTTGAGCATTCACTCACACAATCTCGTTTTGTTGAACCTCGTCCACAGATTGTTGTGTCACCACCAACGCCATCATTGCCACACTCACCACGAGAAGCAACCAACCAACAAATAACCTAATAGCAATATTCTACAAAGTCATAGGACTAAACGTATCTGCCAGAGAGCAGCAACGAAACCTGTGATGTGTTTTTAACTAACGGCCCGGAGTTGCCAGTAGCAGTTTATGGATTCTCTGAGAACACAGTTCAACAAACTTTTGTGCTAAACCCTGAAGAATAGTGAAAGACAATCAAAGTAAGGATATATATATATATATATATATATATATATATATATATATATATATATATATATATATATATATATATATATATATATATATATATATAGCACTAGCCACAGCGCCATCCTCAAGTACAAATCGTAGTGGACAACCCTGACCCGCACTATGAGAAGCGAAGCAGCAGCTGGTACAGACGATCTTGGGATGAGGAGAGAAACAGCTAACTTCTTGGCAAGCCACTTCCTATGCCAGGAGACCTACATCGGACCAACGCATCATTAGCATCTTACAGTGATTATACTGAGCATGTTGGCTCAATAAACTAATAATAATAGTAGTGTTCAAAAATCAAATAGAAAAAGCAAAATCAAGATTATATCAAATAAACCATTTGAATGTAGTTTGGACATTTCTAACTAATGGCTCTGTTATAAGTTTACTTAAGTGCTATTGAGTGACAGAGCGAAAGATTGTACTGTATCTATATAGTCTTGTCTATCTCCTTGTTGTGAGACAGTGCAAGACTTGGGGGCTTCTTTACTTCCCAGGCACATGTAGCAGGATAATCTGTATTTAAAGTATTGCTGTCAACCTTATCTTCCTTAGCCTGGACACTGTTAAAATACTTGATCATTTCTTGGGCCGATAATTTCATAGCCCTAGATTCAAGAGACTTTTGATCTTGTCTTCGGCAGTAAATAGTCTTTCTATTTCTGAAAGTCTAACTGTCGCTACTTTGAATGTGAAATCTATCAAATAGCTAGTGCTACGCTACAAATATAGATGATGAAAATGTGTACAATATAGTTAAGATAAAAGAAAAAGAATCCTTGTACACACCTAAAAGCCCATTGGGCATATGGTGCTAGAACTAAAATGTATAGATGGACCAGCACTTGGTGGCTGATATGGTCAGCATCATGACAGCTGCCTCCACTTTCCAGGATGATTTCCCAAGACACTTCCTGGTACCCATTTTTAGGCTGGGTCGACCTGGAAGCCTAGGTTAATTTTAACAAATCTCCCCCATGCAGATTCGAACCCATGACCACCGGTCCAGCAGGCAAGCATCTAATCTAGCCACCATGGTTCTCATAGTTATGATAAATTATAATATTTAATGGCAGAAGAAGAGGTCTTAATAGCGTTCTTTTAAGTTGGGAAGGGCAGTACTGATATATAGAAATCTTAATTGGGTCTAGCTGCTGGTATATATCAAATAAATATTAATAATGAAATATGAGGTCGCTGCAAAAGTTTCCAGAATTTGTTCAGTGTAAAAAAAGTTATCAAACACTGCAATCATTTACACCCTTATTTCTTTCCAAATATTTTCTTTGGCATCACACTTTTGTCAACATTGATATATTTTAAACTTTTCTGGAAAGCTGCATTGATGATAACATCCTTCGAAGCCTTGAACAAATGCCATTTTGGCAAGGTGCGGAAATAAAAAATAATCAGGTGGTGCCAGCTTGGGAGAATACAACGGATGTTAAAAGGCTATAGGGATTGAGGTTGGCAGTTGTTCCTTACATGGATCGTTATCAATGCTAAAATGACCTTCACAAAAATACTTGTGCACTTCAAACACTTGCAATTTTTTTCATTGCGGTATCACCAGATGCTTTCTAAAGCAAGGTTAATGTCTCTGAAGATTTCTTCCTAATACAACGGATGTTAAAAGGCTATAGGGATTGAGGTTGGCAGTTGTTCCTTACATGGATCGTTATCAATGCTAAAATGACCTTCACAAAAATACTTGTGCACTTCAAACACTTGCAATTTTTTTCATTGCGGTATCACCAGATGCTTTCTAAAGCAAGGTTAATGTCTCTGAAGATTTCTTCCTAAGAAAAACACAAATTTTGACATTTGTATGTTCAATCAATGAACACTGTCAACTCCCAATGACATGTTCAATCAATGACACTGTCAACTCCCAATGACACTATATGCACAGCACACAAACTTGTCACTTTCGTTCACAAGCAAATGAGCAGACTATATCAGCAGTGTTGTTTCACCATGGTCACTTCCACCTGACAGAAGGATAATTCCTGTTTGAGGAGCAATCGTTCACACAGGGTCAAGTATTCCAGGAACTTTTTCAAAATCTTCCTTGTATGAGCAAAATTATTTTGCTGGCACATTCAATAGTAACAACAATAATTAATCTATGCTAAATGTATAAGTATTGATATGAAATATTTCTGTATTCATATTTTATAAATAAAAAAACAACCAAAACAAAAACAAAAAAAGGCAATTGTTACCTCTTTGTCCAGTACTAGTCTACTGAAGAATTTGTTACATTACAATATACATATTTATGTCTAAACATCTGAAGAAAATAAAGTATCATACGATGGTGGTGCATCATCTGTGGATAAGTGATTGGCATTTGTGTCAGTATTTTTGGCACAGATTTCATCATATGTTGGAAGACCATGAACTTCATCAGCATTATTTTGATTCCAGTAGACACTTGTATCACGAGTATGTGAAGTCTCATGCCCTTCATTTGGACCTTCATCAATGTGAAAAACAAACATAATTATAAGTTAATCATAAATATACTTCATAATTTGGTTATAATGGATGCATCTAGTAGAGTATTTAGCAAACATGATAAAAACAGAATCTACAATCAAATGAGCATGCATACTTCGAAAGCACCATACATCACAAAAAGTGCCACAAACTTGACCCTTTAGTCAGATGGCTATCTTCAAAGCAAATAATGTGTAGCTATAAATGTAGCACATATAATGTGATAGATAATGTAATAGGAATATGAGATCTGTAGTGGGGAATTATGGTTTAGGTACAAAAAATGAACAAGAACAACTAATAGAATGGGCAAATATCAATGATATGATAATTG